>APFE030460992.1:13185-33716 GCA_000404065.3 Pinus taeda
GGTGGTCCTAAAACCTTCTCTGCATCTTGAGCCAGTCGCTCAGCTTCTGTAGTGCACTTTCGCCCTCTGATGGTTGGCGCTGCATGAGTGGTCTCTTCTACTCCATGAACTTCATCTTGTGGCTGATCCACATCCTGAAGCTCATCCTTAGGAACTAATAGCTCCTCACCTACATGCAAGTGTGGCTCCCTCTCAAGCGAACACTTCATGGATTTCTCCTCCTGAAATTTGATATCCTGTCGCACAACAGTCTTGCGACTGTCTAGCAAATACACACGATAGTTGTGGGGCGTATCAGTGTACCCCACAAATATCCCAACCTCTATGGTTGGCTCTAGCTTCTTCCTGGCATCCTTCGTCACATGCATGTAAAGAGGAGAACCAAAAATCCCCAAATGGGAAATATCAGGCCTCTTACCAGAATAAGCCTCCTCGGGTGTACTCATGCCAAGTATCTTGTGAGGACAATGGTTCTGCACATATACTGCAGTATTTCATGCCTCTGCCCACAAGTGAAGGGGTAGGCCCTGATCATGCAACATCACCCATGCAGCACCCACGATCGTTCTGTTCTTTCGCTCAGCAACCCCGTTCTGCTGTGGGTTTTGGGAAGATATGATTTGTCTTCGAATCCCTTCTACGCTGCAGAAGTCCTTGAACTCGCCAGAGATGAATTCACCACCATTGTCGCTCCTAAGAGCCTTCACCTTCTTTCCCGATTCCTTCTCGACCAGGGTTTTAAACTCACATAACTTTGAGTATGTCTTGCTCTTCTTCTACATGAAGAAGATCTAGCACTTTCGAGAGAAATCATCAACAAATATCACATAGTACTTGTGCTTTGTTGTCGAAGCTACTGAGAAAGGTCCACACACATCTGTGTGAATTCTATCAAGGATCATCGTGGTACAACTATCCTTCTCGTGAAAGTTTGCTTTCACAAATTTTCCCAAAGTACACCCCTTGCACCGATCTGACTGCGCGAGAGTGCCTTTAGGAAGCCCAGTAGAAATCTGCTACAGTATCTTCAAAGATCCATGGTGAAGGTGGCCCAATATGCGGTGCTACAGCTTGCTATCATCCCGACTCACCACTCCTTCTGCCTTGCATGCCATGTTGCGCAACCATCTACATGCAATTGATAAAGGTTCTTGACTCGAAACCCTATCTTCTGGGTTTCTCTAGTTGTCTTACTACGCAGGAAAGCCTTTCCCTCGCTAAAAACAACATCATATCCCTTGTCTTCTAACATTGCCACAGAGATAAGATTCTTCTTCAATCCTGGAACATGCATCACTTCCTTCAATACAAAGGGTTTACCAGACTCCCTCTCAAAGCAAATGGTACTGATACCGATCGCACTGTATCTACCATCATCGCCCATCTCGATGTGCACTCCAAGATCTTTCTCATCCAAATCAGAAAACAAATCTCTATCTCTTGTCATGTGAAAAGACGCACCACTGCCCAAGAACCATACCGATCCCATCACACTTGATACCAAGCATGCGATCAGCAAAAAATCTAGCCCAAACAGTGAGGCTAAGGCCTCTCCCACTGTAGATCCAACAGCTTGCTTATTTTTCTTCTTCTGCGGACAATTTGTGGCATAATGTCCGTGTTGGTGACAGTGAAAGCACTTCACCTTCGACATGTCTTGCTTCTTGCCTTTCACAGCGGAATGAGAAGCTTTTTTGTTCTTCCCCTTCTTTGCTTTGGCAGCTAAAGCACAATTTTCTTCATCAGATGCCTTTGATGAAGATCCGTCCCTGGTATTCCGCCTGATCTCCTCTTGCACAAGATCTGACCAAAGTCTCTCCCATCCTGCCAATTTCTCCCGACCATTGACAGAGTCCTGATAGGAATGCTAACTCTTTGGAAGACCAAGGAGAGCCAAGCTCACCAAGTCCTCATCATCGACAGTCACCCCCACACTTGCCAGCTCATCCTGGCATTAGGTGAACTTTGTGAGATACTTTGGCATACTGTCTCCTTTCTCAGCTTTGATGTTTCTGATTTTATCCTTGAGCACCAACTTCCTCTGGTCGCTCTTGCTTTGGAATAAGTCTGTCAATGCTTTTCACATCAAGTATGGAGAAGCCTTTCCATGGAGGCTAGATACAATGTGATCCCTCACGCCCTCCAACAGAATCCTTCGACACTTTGTTGTCTTCTTTTGCCAAGCCTCAGCTTCAGCAGCATCAGTAGGCTTTTGGACTTCCGCATCTATGAACTCCTTCAACCCATTTTCATCTAACACCCCCTCCATCCTGTCTTTCCATGTAATATAATTCGATCTGACTTCAAGGGCATACTCCAATCGCAATCCGTTGAAAGACATTTCAACTTTGACACCAAGAAAACACTGCTGCAAATTCGAATTCCACCAGCTCAAAACTCAACTGCTTGTGATCTAAAATCACTACAACAAAACCCTATGATTAGCGTCCCTTTTTTCTTCCTTTTTTGCATCTAGAGGCCACTTTTGGTGTTATTTGTGTCCATTTATAAAATATGGTGCAAAAATTGATGCAATGTTTGCACTGAGTTTTTCACCAAGTCTTACACCAAGTTTAGCACCAGGTATTGCAATAGGTTTTGCATCAGGTTTTACACCAGGTTTTACGCCAAGTTTTATACCAAGTTTTTTGTCATCCTTTGCACCATGTTTTGCATCAAGTTTGGCACCTAATTTTGTTTCACCAACTTTTGTATCATTTATTGCATCCACTTTTTGTGCCTACACTTGCATCAACTTTTTCATCATCTCTTGCATCCTCTTTTGCATCATTTTTTAAATTACTTTTTGCATCCATTTTTACATCATTTTTTGCATCCCCATTGCATCAGGTTTTGTGTCTCATATTGCATCTACTTTTGCATCTAATTTTGTGCCATCAACTTTTGCATCATATTTTTCATCCATTGTTGCACCCATGTTTACGTCCACTTTTGCATCCCTTTTTGCATCTTATTTTGCATCCTCATTTGCTTCTTTTTTTGCATCTATTATTACATCCACTTTTGTTGTGACACTATTTGTACCATGCTTTGTACTTACTGTTGTACCCATGTTTGCTTCCAATTTTGCATCCATCTTCGCATCCAATTTTGCATCAAAATATTGCATCTATTTTTGCATCCACTTTTGTGTTGGGTTTTGCATCTCATTTTGTATCATCTTTTGCATCTACTTCCATTGCATCCATATTTTTCATCCAGTTTTGTTTTTGCTATTGCGCCCATATTTGCATCCATTTTTCATCCCTTATTGCATCTTGTCTTGCATCCATTTTTCATCCCTTATTGCATCTTGTCTTGCATCCATGTTTGCATTTTTTTTGTGTTTTTTATTACATCCACTTTGGTTGTGCCATATCTTGTGCCTATCATTAAAACCCACATTTTCTTCCAATTTTGCATCCACATTTGCATCCTCTTTTGTGTCCAAGTTTGCATCAGATAATTTTTCTATTTTTTGCATCCCATTTTGCATCTACTTTTACATCCACTTCTAATGTGTCCATTTTTTAATCTAATTTTGTGTCCACTATTGCACCCATGTTTGGTCCATGTTTACTTCCATTTTTTAATCCAATTTTGCCTCCTTTTTACATCCAAGTTTGTGTCTTTTTTTTTGTTCATTGTTGTATCCACATTTATTTGACAACAATTCATGCTAAGTTTTATCCCTACTATTACACCCATGTTTTCTTCCACCTTTTCATCCATGTTTGCACCCTATTTTTGTGTCCAAGTTTGCATCAACTATTGCATCTACTTTTTCATCCACTTTTACGTCAATTTTTCTGTCTTGTTTTGCATCTACTTATGTTGTGTCCACTCTTCATCCAATTTTACATCTATTGTTGCCCCCATTTTTTTTTACTTTTGCATCCATTTTCCAACACTCATATAATTTTTTCATTGATGATATTTCTTATGACATTAAAATTATGAACAACTGATGACAATGTCAATAATTATGACGATGATGATAATGAAGATGATGACGATGACATGAATTGTGATTATTATGATAATAAAAATGATGATAAAGATGATGGGGGTTATAATGAAAATGATGATGATGACAATGATGATGGCGATGCTAATGACCTTGGACAATCTTCCCAATTTTTAAATGTTTTCATGGTCATAATCATAATCATTATCTTTAGAGTCATCTTCCAAGTCATCATCATTTGATCATCATTATCATTATTTTCATCTTGGTCATCATCAACAACAATAATGCATGAATGATGATTATGATGTTCATGACGAAGTTGGCAACAATGATGATAGAAATTACATTAATTATGATGATGGGGATGATGAAAACTATAATGATGATGATACTGTAGTGGTGATGATGATCATCGATCATCTCTAAAAAATAAAGTTGTCATTTCTCTTGCATATATCATGTGTCCTAACAACCCTTTTTGAGCACTCGTAATATTTTTTGGGTTTATGATATTTCTTACGACACCTATAATTATGAACAATTGACAACAATGTCCATAATGATGATGATGACGACATGAATGGTGATTATGACGATAATGTAATGATGAGATTGTTGGTGGTGATGATGACGATAATGAAGATGATGACACTCCCTCTAAACTAGGGAGATACTCATAATGAGACAAAAAAGTACTATCAAGTTGAAATATTCATATAAGGAGGGATTTTGATTGATAAGCATCAACAATGATTTAAATCATCATAGCCGACATTGTCAAAATAGAAAGGCCTTGACTAACAAGTTATATATCTCCATTAGATCATAGCACAATGTTGAGAGGCATAAATTTGGACACCACTGCCTCTTTAGGCACTTACCGCACTAGCATGTTCATCAGGCATGTCCTCACATGATCATTTCCTAATCCACTGTCATAATATTTGACATCATGAAAAGTCAATCCTCATGACTATTCTTATCTTGGATTAATGTACTTGACTTATGGCGGTTAGTCCTAGTCAAAACACAAATTCTCAAAGAATGTTGGTCCCATATGTTTATCTAATCCACCATCCTCCCTATTGGTGTCTTAGTAGGCTTACAACTGTTAGTCTCGGCCATAGTACATGACAAATGGATAATATGGTGTCAATGCTCAATCCCTCTCAACCAGGGAGGTGACATCCACAAGCATAAGCGTTTCTCAAGAATACACATCATTTTCATAGGGAACAACATCATTAATTTTTTTCATCGCATGACGCCTTTATGATTAAGAATTCATAGATTTGTGCAAAATATTTCTCCTTTTTGTCATTTGTGATGAAAGAAAATCAAAAAGTGAAAACCAAAATCATTAAATATACACTATACTGATTTATCTAAGTCTAAACTCTAAGGTTAAAGTGAAAATTTATGTAAATATTATATCTACGAGTTGTTCAAAACTTATTAAAACCTTATTCCCTAAGTCCTATATATAAGAAAAATCAAAAGAAATAAAAATAAGGCCCAATGAATGGTAACTCATGTATTCACACCCTCTTTGGAAAACATATGAATATATACACTCCTAGTCACACTTGATCACATGTTTGTGATGGTTAAATCATAAAGTCCTCCTTCCCCTTTCATTTTCACTTCATCATTTAAGCACCTAATTGAGGATCTAGGGAATTTTTCTTATCTAAGGGTTTCATGTCTACTCTTGGTTTACTTATGTCACACTACAGTCAATCATGTGATGGAGTGAAATACTTAAGTTTGTGGAGTTAATAGAATAGTGTATTAGTTAGCCACCACACACACATGTGTGGGTTGGAGACTTATTGCTTGAGAACTTTAATGGATACTACTTTAGGGCCTTGATGGTATATCTTACAAAATCTCTTGGTAAACATTGTGATTCATCCTTTCTGTTCCTCGAGACACTTGATAATATTGAAGTCACTCCCAATAATCCAAGGAGATGGGGAGTATAAATTACTTGTGCTAGAAATAGAATTGAGAAATAGAGGTTTTCCATTTGCGATATTGGAATCATAGACATTGGATACATGGTAGTAGTCCTCAATGTCAATTAACTAAAATTATATTGTCATAATGCGAAAAGAGGTGAACATATTTGTAACCTTGATGTCCTGAACATTCCAAATAATAGTCATTCCACCCAAGTATATCTAATCATCAATCACTACTACTTGGAAATTCCTCCCTCATTTTCTAATTATATGAGGTAGAACCTCACTTAATATTTTTATTTTTTATATCAACATTATTGATGGTTGCTTTGCGTACCATTTTTGTTTTAGGAGTATTTTTTTTCCTTTGCTATTGAGGTCCCTCATGTTCCATGAGACTATTTTCATGTAGAATTTACACAAAAAGGAAGTATAATGTGACTAAAAAAAACATGTTCCAAGATTTAAGTTATTGGACAATGCCACTTCATGACTCCTATATTTCCTTATCCTAGGACTGAATGGTGAACTTGATAGCCTTAAGGGAAATTAATCAATGAAAATCTCAAAAAGAGGTGACTTTTGACTTTATCACATACAAGTTAATATACTAAAAAAAACATCGATAAAAATTTCATCAATCAATGAATCTTTAAAAAAAAAAATCCAAAACAATTTCATCAAGCAGTGAAGCATTACATTATAAATTACAATCTATAAACCTTTTGGGAACTTTTTTCTAAACCATGTTCAAAATCAACATATTTAATATTAATATTTAACAATAATATGGAAAATAACACATTTTCGTAAATTAAATAACATGTTATCAATCCTAAGAAATGTCACTAACATAAAACTAAAAAGCATGCAACTAATGGGAGTGGCCACTCAAGGCCACCATAAGACAATTAATCTATTAAGACAAGGATTAATGGGGAAAGAAATCTACAAAGGACAAAGGCAAACCTATTTTAACTTTATTATTTTATTAGGTGCAAGTTGAAGATCTCAAGATATAATGAAGAGAAGAATTAATTTTACTGCATTAAGAAAACCCAAGCACATTCTATAACTTAGCAAGGAAGAGATGTATAATACCCATCTTAGCGACACAACACATGGCATTAAGTTACTTTTTTATATATAATTTAAAATTATATCATAAAATCACAAATTTAGCATGAATGGATGTTTAAAATCCATTTTTATAAAGGAAAATATAATTTTTGTTATAAAAAAAAAAACCAGAAACTAAATATATTTTTAGAAAAATAAAAAAATACTAATCTAAATATATATTTAAAAAAAACTAAAGTTAAGCAAATTATATATATATATATATATATATATTATATATAATTATGAAAAATATTTTTTTGAATTTTTTTAAACACCTCCCTCCATTCTAAGAAGCAAAAATAATAATAGAAATACAGACGAACCAAAAATATTCCTTTCCTTGGTAAGTGTTTCCCACCATTCATTCCACTCACCCGAGTTATTTCATAAAACAAGATAAGTGTTATTTCACACTCTTTTGGCAAAGCCTATTGAGATTCTCTTATGATATATCTATTCCTTGATGGAGTCCTTAATATATTGATCAAGTTTTGAATCCTTGGAGATTAATTAGAGCAAAGAAAACATGAGTACTCTTAATTCCTAGTTCAATGCCTCTAATGGTGGACACAAGGCAAGGGAGGGGTTGCTATCATGGTCATCACTCCAAGTTCATTGTCTCTAATGGTGGACGAGGCAAGGAAGGGGGTTGCGGTCATGGTCATGGTCGTGGAGTTTTCTATTTTACATTATATTTAGAGAGTTCAAAGCAATTTGAATGGAATCATTATCGTCACTAGATATAATGGATTAAGTGTAATAATGGATAAAATGAAGTAATTATTTGTGAGCATTTGTTCTTGAAAGAACATTAGGATCCATCTTATTATAGAGAAAAGTACATGCATTAAAAACAACTCAATATTTCATGTGACATTCACATTGTATGCGACTTATTTTTCATTAAAAACAATTTACTTTTTAATGTGACATTCTTTTTTTGTTAACATTTCTTCTATTTATAATCTAAATTACAATTGTAATTTGAAATAAAGCTTCCAGTAAATATTAATTTACCAATTCTACATGGAAATCAGAAGAAACATTCACAATATAATATGAAGAACAAATGGGTACCTACTTCATATCGATTAAAAAATGATTCTACTACTTAATGTGAATTACAAGTGTAATCTTAGTTGGATCTCCAATATATCTTAAGCCATATTTTCATTTTATTTTTAGTATTATGAAATGTTATTATGTCCTACCTCATTTTATTGTTAGCATTGTAATAAAAATATGCATTTTGTTATAGAATTAGTACTAACATGTAATATTGTTGTTTTTTTCCAAAACGCTATAGGTAATGACCACGAAGATGATGATATAGACTATGTTTAGATTGTATCATATATCAGAGATTATGATGATGAGGATGGCGATGGCATTGGTGATTATTATGTGGATGATATTATCAGGATGGTCAGGATGATGATCATTGAAATGATCATGAGGATGAGCTTGGCTATGATTTTCGTGGTGCTAGCTACCCATGCGTTGTTTTTTATATTTAGTTGGATGTCTTAATATGGTAATCATACATTTGAATTTTAGTTTATTTGAATAATGATGATGATACTATCGATACTATCTTGTTACCTTGTGAATATGTTGAAAATTGTTTACAATTTTTTTATGAAGTGTTATTGTGTATGATGAGACTCCTATTTCTTAATGGATGTTGTGAATTTACCTTAGCATAATGATATCTATGAAACATTTCTGTTTGGTAATCTTACATTGACTTTTAGTTGATTTGATTAAATATGATGATGATATTATCATTTTTATCTTGTTGTTTTATGTATATATTGAGAATTATCAACATTATTTTGATGCAGAATTATTATGTATGACGATATTACTATCTTTTGATGGATGTTATGAATTTACCTTAGAATAATGGTGTCCATGAAATATTTTGATATGATAATCACACATTTGAATCTTAGTTGATTTGATTAAGGATGATGAGGATATTATTAGTATTATCTTGTTACTTTATATATGTGTTGAAACCTGTCAATGATTTTTTACGGAGAATGATTATGTATGATGACATTATTATTTTTGGATGTAATGTTGTGAATTTACCTTGGAATAATGATATCTGTGATAAATTTTGATTTAGTAGTAATATATGTATATTGAAAATTGTCAATGATTTTATGATGGACAATTGTTATATATGAGGATACTGCTATATTTTTTTATGAATGTTGTCAATTACCTTAAATTTGTTTACAAATACCAAGTTATGAATTTGAATTTTGATATATTCTTAAATGTGTTATACATGAAAATACCTCCTCATCATCTTGGAGGAGAATACTATGTTGTTGGTTGAAATACCCCTTTCTCCTAAACTTTATAAGCCTATAATACAAGTTATGTACCATGAGGACCACGATATCCTAGTATATAACAAGTTGTGCCCTTCATCTAACTTTTGTTACCAAAATAATAACCACCTAAGAAAAAATTAAGAAACTAATAAAATAATGTCATGTAGACAATTTTTTAATATATCATTTTTATTATTCTTTTACCAAAATTACCCAAATAAATGTCACATTTATCAAAATAACTGTATATGTATTTTATATTTAAATCAAATATATTGCAAAATTTAATAAATTTTAAATTAAAAAAGCAAATTCAAAATTAAGAAATTTTAATTTAAGTTTAAATTGCCCATAACCGTCACTTTATCAAAATAATTGTCTACATGTATTTTGTATTGAATTAATTTATTAACACAAAATTTAAGAAAATTTAAATTTTAAAGGAAATTTAAATATAATTTAAGTTAATAGATGCCTTTTATCAAAATACATATATTATATTTTATATTTAAATTAATTTATATCAAATACAATTTATTAAAATTTAAATTAAGAAATTAAATTTAAATTTAAAATAAATTTAAGGATTTAAGATTTTATATTTAATTTATTTATTTAACATGCCATGATTACCTTCATTAAAATATTCTAGATATTCTAACTTTTATAGATTAAGAATAATTAAATTTATTTTTTAATATTTAATATAGTTTTGGGTCACTTGGGCGGCATTCACAATTAAATTAGATAAGTTATATTATTAAAAAAAATCCATTGGCTAGTCACACCTATATGTCTTTTAAATTTTAAAGGATTTTGATTGGCTTACACATTATGACATGGAAATTCAATGTTAACATTTTAAAATGAAAATTCCTCTAATGTGAGGAAAAAAGCTCGAGTTAACTAGAGTTTGACACTCTTGTTCACTTTCGAAAACTCATATGGTGAAATGTGATCTCTTTATCCTCATATTTAGATTTTTCCTAAAAATAAAAGCATACAAAAGTGGGAAAGAGCCACAAAGCATGGGGAAGCTTTTTCCTAAGCAAAAAAGCATCTAAAAAGAGGAAAATGCCATTTTTATATGAGGAAACATTATTCACCCAAAAGCCTTTGCCAAAATTGAACTAATGAGGAATTTGGAAAATCTTCATAGCCTTCACTTTCCTATATATTGGAGGCTTGGCCATTGAAGAAATGATGGGAATTCATGTATTGTCCCGCTGTTGAGATCTACCTTGAGAGGGAGAGTTTTGGAGCTAGGAGTTGGGGGAGGTGTTGTTGCAACTGTATCTGATGGTTGTAACTTTCCTCCAACTCCTTTATTAATATAGATTAATCGTTTTTCCTTCCATATGCTACTATTCATTCTTTACTAATCATATTTAACTAATGAATGTATGGGATTTTGGTTTATATTTATTTATTTGGCAACATTTATATGTTTATGATAGTTTCAATTATCAAGATATTATGTTGTGAAGTTTTCTTTGTTCTCTCTCTTGTGTGTAGGACCAAGATTTGGAGCTATCTAAGAGTGCTTCCCTACTACACTAAAAACTCCAACAATACCTGCATGTGAGGACTCACATGAATTCATTCTTCTTTTCTTAATCTATACTCTACATCTTGATCTACTAAGAATCCTGAGCCCTAGAACAACCTTTCTCTTAATCAGTTTATCCTAGGTTTCTAGAATAAACTGAGAAGGTTTTATGTTGATATAACTGTACATTAAATCCTACAACAAAATCATATTTAGAAACTGTAATATATTTCACTATGTAATAAAATTAGTAAAATGGAAGTAAAAGTAAAACTCTAAACAAGAAGCCAAAAGTGGATGTAGCCATCGATGCAAAATTGGAAGTAGAATTGGATGTTAAACTAGCCATCAAAACAAGATGCAGAAATGTTTTAAAGTAGAATTAAAAAAGGGTGTAAAACTAGACACAAAGAACGGAACAAAATAGGGCATACAAAAATATACCAAATTGGGTGCAAACAAGGATGTAAAAATGGACACCAAAATGAGGATGCAAATAATGGTGTAAAATTAGGATGAAAATTTGGGTGCAAAAAGGATCTAAGAAAAGACACAAAACAAGAAGCAAAAAGGGACTAAAAAAGGGTGAAATGAAGGATGCCAAAAATGATGCATAACTAGATGAAAATTTAGACTAAAATCTAGGTGCAAAATAAGATGCAAATGTGGATGCAAAATGTGGCAGAAAAAAGGATGCAAATTTGGATGCCAAAAAGAATGCAAAATTAGACACCAAGAATGATGCAAAATTGAACATAATGCAAATGTGGATACAAAATGTGGTAGAAAAAAGGATGCAAATTTGGATGCCAAAAAGGACGCAAAATTAGACACCAAAAAGGATGCAAAATTGAACATTAAAAAAGGGTAAAAATTTGGACATAAAAGTAGAAAAAAATGGTGCGAAAATGGGCATAAAAATGGTTCAAATTTGGATGCAAAATGAGGTGCAACAAATGATTCAAAACTTGGTGCAAAAACAAATGCAAACGTAGATGAAAAAATGGCTCAAAATTGAACGTAACATTAGACACAAAGTGGGATTCAAAGGTGGATGCAACACATGGTCCAACATAGGGTGAAAATTTAAATGCTCAAAAGGATGCAAAATTGAATACAAGAAATGTTATTAAAAATGAAGTTAAATTGCATGCAACAAATGATGCAAAATTATAGGATGAAAAAAAGGGAGACAAATGAAACGAAAAAGTGGATGAAAAAAATGGTGCAAAAATGGATGAAAAAATTGGCACTAAATTAGATTCAACATGTGGTGCAAAATTAGATGCAAAAAATTGTGTAAAAAAAAACAAAAAATTTGATGCAAAAATAGATGTAAAAATAAGTACAAAATTAGAAGCAAAAAATGGCATAAGACTAGATGCAAAAACTAGCACAAATTCGATGCAAAAAAAAGGTACTAAATCAAATGCAAAAGATGGTGTAAAACTCGATGCAAATTGCAACACAAAAATAGAAGCAAATAATGGCACAAAACAGGAAGCAAAAAATGATGCAAAAATAGATGCAAAAAATGGCACAAAACTAGAAGCAAAACCTGTTGTAAAACCAAATGCAAATCTTGATGCAAAATTTGGCGTAAAAAAAGATACAAAATTTGGCGCAAAAAAGGATGCTTGAAAAATTGTGCAATAGAGCCAGATTTAGCGCCAAGCTGATCATCCCAATGGAGAGAAAAATACACTAAAATCTGGTGCTAAATCTGGCGTAAATTGCCTATTTTGTTGTAGTGAAATGACGAGTCCAATTATCAAGCTTCTCGGCAATCACTTCACCCTCGAATTTAACATCTAGTTTAAGTAGAGATGATTTTCCATCTCCTTTTGAATAATGATGATGAGTATGAGTAAGGGTTGTTTTAGTGGAAGAGTGTGAATATGCTTGTGAGGAAGAGGATGAAGAAGATGGTGGAGAGGGTGGAGGTTTGTCTCCATTCCCATTACCTCATTTTCCATTACCTCCTCCTGAAGAGCCTTCTACTTTGGGAGGTTTGGAATTTTCACCTTGCAACATGTTATTCCTGTGTTCATAGAGGACCTTCACCATCTCTGTCATATCAAACAAAGCCTTTCTGAAGGTTTTCTCATCTTTTGTTATGTTTGTAGGTTCTCCTTCATAAGACATGATCTCTGGAGTCTCAACTGAAACTTGAGGTTGAACTAGTGTTGGAGATTGTGGCACCTTGCTCTTCTCCCCCTTGACCCAACTTCAGGGCTTCCAACCAACTTTCCTTCACCTATTTTGAGTTTTAACCTTGTTAGCATGACACAAAACTAGCAAACAATACTCCTTCTTTGCATAAGCAAATATAGTAAGAAAAAAGCAGTGCTCTGATACCAACTTGATCTGAAATGGAGCACATTAGAAATGCTGTGCAAATTCCGCATTCAGAATAAAACCCAAGATGCTTATCATTTGCTTATCAAGTGCTTAAAGGATTTATCATTTTTGCTTCATTAACTGGTTCCCATGAGAATTTCTTATGTAAATGTTATAAATAATTTAACATAAAACATATGCTGAACAACAAAGAACATCAAAATACAACACATAACACAGAGATTTGATGAGGAGTTCACCCCTCCTGGGCTACGTCTCCTTGTTCCAGCTTCCAATGCTTAGGCCTCTCTATTATGCTCAAAATTACAACAAAAGTGTGTTTACAATGCTCAAATGCCCCTGAAACCTATCTCAATGAGTTCAAAATACTCAAAAATGGCTATCTAGCCTCCGTTTGCAACCAATTTGGTGGAAAACTGAAGAAGTTATGACTTATCGTAGTTTTCCCACTATTCGTTCCACATTTTTCTCCACATTCGGCATGATCCTACAAATTAGCCCCAAAAACCACTAACTGGGTGAAAATTTCATCGTGCGGCAGGCCATAATCTGTCGGTCGAATTGTAAATCACAATGGGCAAGGATTGGTGACTTAAGGTTTGTGAACATGGCGACGATGTATGATTGCGATGTGCGCAGAACTGACGGGAGTATTAACTAGAATCCATAAAAAAATCGCATCTGAGATATCGCAATCGACAGAGTTCGGTGGTCTTAAGGTTTGTGGGACTCTGCCCTGTTGCGATTTGTGATTGCGATATGACATCGCAACCTAGTACTTGTCAGGCGCTGATTTTCCGTAAAGTCTTTCCTTTGCAATCTGCGATTGCGAATTATCATATCGCAACCCTTCCCTAAGGCAGTGGTTGGGGAAGGTTATGCAGGTAGAGATCCAGCTAGCATTTTGGACTTTTGCCTGTATGTTATGGGCATATATGACTTTCAGTTGACGAAAGACAAGCTTGGGAAGCTTGGATGTACACATGAGGAGATTGTTGTTGTGCATAAGTATTTGAGGACACAACATCACTCAAATACATGGGTGGATGAAATCCAGGCAACTAGCTTCCTTCCCCTTCTCACACAATAGACCTTTGGAGGTGGGTGTGTGCAATGCCTTAATGATGAGGAGGATTACACAACCCTGGCAAAGGGGTCTTTGTGGATAAGGCCTCTCTCTTACACATTATGATGACGCTTGGATGGATGTGGTTGTTGGGACATCATTGAGAGTAGCACATGGACATTAGCATTGATGACAACATGTTGCGGATGAGATGAGGACTACTTCATGGAACTGAGCATGGCTTATTTTATACTTGGGATGGATTCTTGATCGAGTTGAGATTGTGACAGGATGCTAGAGAAACAGCCGACGATGGCATGAGGATGTACATTCTCATGATTTGAGTGTGACAGTTGGAATGATCACCCGACTAGTTCGAGTCATGGGGGCATGCAGTGTGCAAAGTTATGTTGGAGATATGTCTTGGTTATAACCGGGATATGTTGTGTTGGATGGAGTATCATGGTAGAGATTTCACAAGATGATGACACATGATGAATCAACACGATGTATGTTGTAGTGATAGCATGTAGCTTGAGTTGGAGGGGTCATCCTTCTATGTTGGAGCAGCATGGGGATTGCGACATATATGGTCGATGTTCATGGATTGAGGAGACTTCCCTGTTTTTGGAGACATGAGCCTTGAAGGAGGTTTGTGTGATATAGAGTAGAGTTGGGCAGCATGGAAAGTGGATGTTGGAGCTAGCGACACTTTGCAATGTTTGATGATGATGGTGTTCTCGAGGACGACAACATTTCTAGAGTGGTGGAGGATGTCAGGGCCTCGAGTTAGCAAGCACCCGAGAGAATCGAAAAACTGACGATTGTGGTTAAAGGTGTGCGATTGCAACGAATGTGTGACGAGCGTTCGCGTTCAATTAAAGGTGACTCGGGTTAGTACGTTCAGTTAAAGGTGGATGTATATTATATTTGACTAGTCGTGTGATGAGAAGTGCAACGGGATGTGTAATGGATGAGCGTGTCAAGTGACCCGAGTTGGGCGTTCAAGCAGGCGCGTGCCCGAGCATTGCGCCCATGAGAGATGTGACACGGTTGGTGGTCAAGCACGCCCACACTTGATACGGTTGACCCGTGGACCAAGCGAAGTTAGAGAATGTGAGCGATCGAAGTATGAAGCTTAGCCGACCGAGAGAAGCAACAAACTTATACGATGGAGAGCAGCGACATGGATGTTATATGAGTTGGGCCGACATACGAAATTTGCAGGCTGACGCATTATTTGGAGATTGGGCTAACCCTTACTGAAACAAAGGATCGTGTTGGTTAATGCCACAACCATGTGGCGCTTGTATATATTGGAGGAGAGTTGAGTCACTTGAGACAACTCGAACTTGGAGACATCATAAAATAGAAGCAAGGAAGGGAGCCAAGTGAGTTAGAAAAGAAGAAGTCACAGAGAAACAGAATCAGATCGGGTCGGAATTGCAGGCAGACAAAACCTAGTTGGGTTTGCACAGCCACAGTCAGGTCGGATCTGGTGAATAGGCCGCACTGCGTGCAGGCCATGTGCCAGCGTCGATGGGCAAACGCTGGTTATTGTGGCAGATAGGTTCGGGTGGATAGTTGACAATCGGGTGAGCTGCGGTTTGAGCTACGGGTTGACACGACCGAGTGTTGGGCAAAGTTGGCATAACGTAGTGTGGGTCACAAATGAAACATAGTGGTGGCACGGGCAGCAGACAAAATTGAGACACGAAGTGGGCTGAGCTGAACGAGTGCCAAGTTGAGAAGCCGAGTCTTAACTTGGGGTTCCCAGTTATGCAGTGTGGGCATAGGCAGCAACAAGCTGCATGACTGTGACACAGGTTTGGTGAATTGTTCAAGTGTGTTGGGAAAATGGTTGGCTACACGACTTGATTATAAAATTGTATACTTGTAAAATATTGAAGTTTTATGATAAACTGAATTGGGCAGACTTACAGGAGTTTCCCCTCCCAAGTATATATGGATGCACTTGTGGTAGTATTGTGATTTCTGTTGCATACTGATGAAATATAAGATGAAATATAATTGAAGAAGATAATTGTTGATGAATTTTTATTCCGTTGCATTGTTGAACACTTATTGGACAATTAACTAAGTGTTTAGTTAGGTGTAGTCCGTACACTTAAGTATTGGTGAAAAGAAAAAGCGTAGCGATGCCGCACCCGCCTATGTGTGGTTGGAAGACTACCACCGAGATAGGAGCATGACACTGCGTGACACGTAACTACTAGTAAACGTATAAAATCTCCTCTCCATAAACCGCCTTGTAAACAAAAAATTTGAACCTAAATCTCTCAAATTTCAATAATTACACATATCTCATATTATTAATTGACTCAGTGAAAAACAGGAACTGCGTTAGAACTGAGCCGACGGCTCCTCCTGCGCCTCCCATTCCAGAGATTATACCTAAAGCTCTGCACTCACCAATGTCAGAAAAGTAAATGTCAATTACAAATAAAACATTTCACTCATCTGGCAAAGCTATATTTATCAATTTCATCTGAAAAAGCTGAAAAATATATGTTTTACAGTTAGGATTTATAGTTTGCATATTAAAAATTTATGATTTAATCAAATTACAGCCGATGATCCAAACGCACAATCAAGTTACAGCGAGCTTGAGGAGGGTTAGTTCCACCAATTTCTTACTACTTTGAACGGAAAAATCCAACAATGACGAAAAATTAATTTAGTGAAGACAGGATGAGATTCGAACGCAAACCTTCTTGATACGAAAGGGATGACACCGTATGTTAGACCGCAGGCTCCTTGACAAAATACGGAGAAGATAATCATTACAGTAATAGCGAGGGCGAGAGAATTCGATTTCCCCAACCAGATACAAGAAAGCCCCCCAAAAGTCTGCACGATCCAAAGAGTCCATAGTCGCCCTCTCATGCCAAATCTGCGGGCAGCCATGTCCGAAAGCACTCCTCCGCCTGGACGAGAGACGATGTTTGCAAGGCCAAAACTGGCCGCAATCATACCAGCTGTGTGAAGTTGCAGATGAAATTTATCATAGAAGTACTCTGCAATAACATTGTCGATGGTGAGCTCCACTCCAAAACAGTATCCATAGGTGAAACCTAAAATCCAAGCTCTGTAATTTGTGACAGCGTAAAAGAAGACCTGCAAAGATTGAAACGGATCATGGTGTGAGCACCAACAGACAAAGAAGAATAGTAATGATCAAAATTGCTAATATAACTTTTTCCCTAATTCTTCCTATGTTCAGGTAAATCCCTAAAAAAATCTCAAAAAAAATATTTTACCATTTTTTATAAAATAGCAGCCAAAGTCTAAAGTTCCAACCACAGAAAAAAAAGATCACCTTTGAGAAGTCATCTTTAATTTTGTTCCCTCCTTTGTGAAGAACTTCGTAGTTACCATCCGGGAGGTCTTGTCCAAGAATGAGCACAGAGAGTCCCATGAAGATGTGGGCGAATCCAGGAATGAAGAATGCAATGCGCCAAGCTGTGAAGGGCGTGGAACCGAATCTGCTATGGATCAACTCATAGACGAGAGGCATTATTAGCTGTGTTGCCCCTCCTCCCATGTTTCCCCAACCTCCTGCCATGCCATTTGCCAGCCCCACAATCTTGCTGTTGAACATGGTACTCATCCAATATTGGCACGAAACAAAGGTTGCCAACGAGCAGCCGATGAAAAAACGAACCAGAATAAACCCTGTTGCGGTGGAAACAGTGGCCATGCAGAAAACGGCAGGAGCAGTGAGCATTATCATGAAGGCGCAACCGTAACGGGGCCCAACCAGGTCGCACAGGGCTCCCATCACGAGCCTGGAAAATATCACGCCCGACACAGATGCGATTCCTGCGTTGCCTATGTCTGTCTTTGTGAGATCAAGATTGTCCCTTATGATCGGAATCAGAGGCGGAGCAGCGAATGTAGAGATGAAGCAAGTGAAGAAAGAGATCCAAGAGAGGTGAAAGGACCTCATGTGGGGCTGAGCGAAGGAAAACAGTTTGAATTTCGTGGCCATGTGCTCGGAATCCACTGGAAGATCGAAGGGAGTGTCTGGGACTGTATGGCCATTACTGATAGGAAGGCTGTATGTGGCTTCCCTACCTGTGACACCATGCAAAGATGAACCCGGCTCTCCCATTTCCTTAATGCTCTGGTCGGCCATCGTCGATCTTCCAATATAATATGATATTTTACTTGTACCCGAAATTCTGTACAGTTACTGCTGAGCCTCTTACTTGCAGCTAGACATCATATGCTGGGAAAAGCAGGGATGCGTTAGTCAAAGTACATTATAATTTGCAATAAATAAATATCAGCAGCAGTCCTTCCAACATATCATGATCAAACTCAGACTGTAATGCGTAAAAAAAATTATTTTTAATTGGTTCATCTGTCCCGTTGTGGTTTAACGGTCCCCCATATCATGATCAAACTCAGACTGTAAGCTACGGAAGAATTATTTTTTATTCCATCAATCCAGACGTGACTAAGTGGTTGGGAGGTGGCACTTTAAAGTTTAAAGACGATAGGACTTCAACACATAAGTCAAATCAAATTATGCTTTTACCAAAATGATTTAAAAATAATTTTTCCAAAGTAAATTCATTTAATAAAATATTTATAAAATTTTCAAATTTTTAATATCAATCTCTCCTTTATTTTCCAGTTATGGTTTGGTGTAAAGTATCCACAGCTCACTAGCAAGCATCAAGATTGTGAGTGGCCATGACCATACATGGAGAATCCATTCTCAATATAGAATTTTAGAGTCTTTAAGATTTTAAGACAATATGTAATTCTTATAACAATGGCCCTATGTTAATCTTTAACTAAAATGTTGGTGGTGTAAGAGGCTTTTTGGAAAATGAATTATATTATAGTGTGAGCGTATACTTAGCGTTAAAACATGTCCGTTTCGACTTTTTATTTTTTTGGTCATTTAATTCTTTAAAAATATGAAACAATTACTAAATACTGTAAGTTTATCAACTAATCATTGATTAAGGCAAATTGTGTTCTAAAAGTTTATTAATCTCTGTATTCGAGCTTCTGTTATTCATAATCTATTTACATTATAGAATTTGTAAAAACAAATTGTGTTCTAAAAGTTTATTAATCTCTGTATTCGAGCTTCTGTTATTCATAATCTATTTACATTATAGAATTTGTAAAAACTGTTCTAGCTTTTGTTTAGTAAAAGTTTTTCTTTGCAGGACTTAAAGAAACAAGTTAAGCTCCAAGATCAGAAGCATTTAGTATAAATAAAAATTTACTCTCTTATGAATTATCGAGAAGCTAATTCTAACTGGTTTGGGTTTCCTTGAATAATAGTAATGAGTCAATTGGCAAAAAGCAGCTAATGATAAAATAAAATTAATACAAATTCAATAAAGAGTAAGACTATTTCAAATTAATTCCAAATACAAACTTCATAAACTATAAACTAGTGTTAGTGATGATGAGATTTACTTTCATATTACTTGTATCCTCCAAAAATCCAAAAAAACTATAATATACATCGAAGATATAATATTTTTAGGTGATCAAACGGTTCTGTAAATCCTGCAAATCTTCCAATAAAAAATTTTCGCTTCCTATTCTATAATTTGCTGTAAATTTTCTATGTATACACTATAACTTTTTCAAAACAGTCCTGATAATACCGCAACTTAACCCCGTAGCCCTTGGCTTCATAAGGATAGAGAAGGTCATTAAGCTGGGAAGGAATCCAGAGTTTCAGGAGATTAGAAAAAGAGAAATTCTCGCAGAAACAAACCAGCAGAAGCGTGTCTTTGAAGATTCAACTAACAAAGTCGAAATCAACTCCTGTAAAACTCCATTAAACTATAGAGACCAGACACAACAATAATATCGTAGCGCCACACTGAGTCGTTGAAAAAGAATGATGTATCTGCGAGTTCAGGACTTGAATGTAACTGGCTTTACCAAAAAGGGAAGACAGGCAGAAGAATTTAATGCCGGGTCAGTTAAAGGCGGATTGGCACAACTCAGAGGACAATACAGCAATTAATTGAAAGCAGCTAAAGTTAAAAATCAAGAAACAGGAATGGAATCGGATTCACTGGAAAAAAAGGAAAAGCAGGCTTTCTCCTCCACTGAACTGAGCCTAAGAAAAAAAAATAAACTTGAGAAT
>APFE030460992.1:33726-152753 GCA_000404065.3 Pinus taeda
AGGGCTTCGTCCTCCTGGTGGAGTAGGTAGAGATGCCACTCTGCTTCCTCTCTCGCTTCGACTGTTATCTGCAAATTTCATGCTGGCTTCATGGTATCCCTTTCGCTTTTCCTCCTCTGACCATTCGTCCCCGTAATATCTTTCCTCCGTAGCATCTTCAGCCATGGACGGTGGACACACCATTCCTCCCCACTGCGGAAAGTAGATGAAGCCAACAGGCAATGTGCAAACAATAATCATCACACCCATTAAGCTGAGCCCCGTCTCTGTGGAGTACTTTGAACTAGTGAAAAACAGGGACTGCGTTAGAACTGCGCCGACGGCTCCTCCTGCGCCTCCCATTCCAGAGATTATACCTAAAGCTCTGTACTCACCAATGTCAGAAAAGTAAATGTCAATTACAAATAAAACATTTCAGTCATCTGGCAAAGCTATATTTTATCAATTTCATCTGAAAAAGCTGAAAAATATATGTTTTACAGTTAGGATTTATAGTTTGCATATTAAAAATTATGATTTAATCAAATTACAGCCGATGATCCAAAAGCACGATCAAGTTACAGCGAGCTTGAGGAGGGTGGGTTCCACCAATTTCTTACTACTTCGAACGGAAAAATCCAACAATGACGAAAAATTAATTTAGTGCAGACAGGATGAGATTCGAACGCAAACCTTCTTGATACGAAAGGGATGACACCGTATGTTAGACCGCAGGCTCCTTGACAAAATACGGAGAAGATAATCATTACAGTAATAGCGAGGGCGAGAGAATTCGATTTCCCCAACCATATACAAGAAAGCCCACCACAAGTCTGCACGATCCAGAGAGTCCATAGTCGCCCTCTCATGCCAAATCTGCGGGCAGCCGTGTCCGAAAGCACTCCTCCGCCTGGACGAGAGACGATGTTTGCAAGGCCAAAACTGGCCGCAATCAAACCAGCTGTGTGAAGTTGCAGATGAAATTTATCATAAAAGTACTCTGCAATAACATTGTCGATGGTGAGCTCCACTCCAAAACAGTATCCATAGGTGAAACCCAAAATCCAAGCTCTGTAATTTGTGACAGCGTAAAAGAAGACCTGCAAAGATTGAAACGGATCATGGTGTGAGCACCAACAGACAAAGAAGAATAGTAATGATCAAAATTGCTAATATAACTTTTTCCCTAATTCTTCCTATGTTCAGGTAAATCCCTAAAAAAATCTCAAAAAAAATATTTTACCATTTTTTATAAAATAGCAGCCAAAGTCTAAAGTTCCAACCACAGAAAAAAAAGATCACCTTTGAGAAGTCATCTTTAATTTTGTTCCCTCCTTTGTGAAGAACTTCGTAGTTACCATCCGGGAGGTCTTGTCCAAGAATGAGCACAGAGAGTCCCATGAAGATGTGGGCGAATCCAGGAATGAAGAATGCAATGCGCCAAGCTGTGAAGGGCGTGGAACCGAATCTGCTATGGATCAACTCATAGACGAGAGGCATTATTAGCTGTGTTGCCCCTCCTCCCATGTTTCCCCAACCTCCTGCCATGCCATTTGTCAGCCCCACAATCTTGCTGTTGAACATGGTACTCATCCAATATTGGCACGAAACAAAGGTTGCCAACGAGCAGCCGATGAAAAAACGAACCAGAATAAACCCTGTTGCGGTGGAAACAGTGGCCATGCAGAAAACGGCAGGAGCAGTGAGCATTATCATGAAGGCGCAACCGTAACGGGGCCCAACCAGGTCGCACAGGGCTCCCATCACGAGCCTGGAAAATATCACGCCCGACACAGATGCGATTCCTGCGTTGCCTATGTCTGTCTTTGTGAGATCCAGATTGTCCCTTATGATCGGAATCAGAGGCGGAGCAGCGAATGTAGAGATGAAGCAAGTGAAGAAAGAGATCCAAGAGAGGTGAAAGGACCTCATGTGGGGCTGAGCGAAGGAAAACAGTTTGAATTTCGTGGCCATGTGCTCGGAATCCACTGGAAGATCGAAGTGAGTGTCTGGGACTGTATGGCCATTACTGATAGGAAGGCTGTATGTGGCTTCCCTACCTGTGACACCATGCAAAGATGAACCCGGCTCTCCCATTTCCTTAATGCTCTGGTCCGCCATCGTCGATCTTCCAATATAATATGATATTTTACTTGTACCCGAAATTCTGTACGGTTACTGCTGAGCCTCTAGACATCATATGCTGGGAAAAGCAGGGATGCGTTGGTCAAAGTACATTATAATTTGCAATAAATAAATATCAGCAGCAGTCCTTCCAACATATCATGATCAGACTCAAACTGTAATGCGATAGAAAAAATATTTTTAACTGGTTCATCTGTCCCGTTGTGGTTTAACGGTCCCTCTTATCATGATCAAACTCAGATTGTAAGCTACGGAAGAAATATTTTTATTCCATCAGTCCAGACGTGACTAAGTGGTTGGGAGGTGGCACTTAAAACTTTAAACACGATAGGACTTTAAAACATAAGTCAAATCAAATTAAGCTTTTACCAAAGTAATTTAAAAATAATTTTTTCAAAGTAAATTAATTTAATAAAATATTTATAAAATTTTCAAATTTTTAATATCAATCTCTCCCTCATTTTCCAGTTATGGTTTGGTATAAAGTATCCACAGCCAGCATGAAGATTGTGAGTGGCTATGACCATACATTGAGAATCCATTCTCAATATAGAATTTTAGAGTCTTTAAGATTTTTAAGACAATCGGTAATTCTTATAACAATGGCCCTAGGTTAATCTTTAACTAAAATGTTGGTGGCGTAAGAGGCTTTTTGGCAAATGAATTATATTATAATGTGAGCGTATACTTAGCGTTAAAACATGTGCGTTTCGACTTTCTATTTTTTGTCATTTAATTCTTTAAAAATATGAAACAATTTTTAAAATCATAAGTTTTTCAATTAATCATGGATGGAGACAACTTAGATTTTGAAAACTTATTAATCCCTGTATTCAAGCTTTTATAACTTATAATGAATTAAGCAATGTCTTTTGGTAGAAATATTGTAAGTTTACTAATCTATTTATATTATAAAATTTGTAATTTCTTTTTAAAACTGCTTTAGCTTTTGTTTAGTAAAAGTTTTTCTTTCTGGGACTTAAAGAAACAAGTTAAGGTCCAAGACCAGAAGCATAGTATGAGTGAAAGTTTGCTCTCTTATGGATTATCAGGAGGCTAATTTCAACTGGCTTGGTTTTCCTTAAATAATAGTAATGAGCCAATTAGTAGATAGCCGCCGGTGATAACTGTTCCATCACTGTTCCCACGGCTGCTTTGACAGTTGATAATAAAAAAATCGTCGGTGATAACTGTTCCATCACTATTCCCACAGCTACTTTGACGATTGATAGTAAAAAATTAGCAAGTCCAATAAGGAGTAAGACTACTTTAAATCAGGATAGTTTGAATAATATAAATTGAAGATATAATATATTTAGGTCTTCGAACGGTTCCATAAATCCTGCAAATCTTCCAATAAAAAATTTTCTCTTCCTATTCTATAATTTGTTGTAAATTTTCTACATATACAATATAACTTTTTCAAAACAGTCCTGACCGTAGCCCTTGGCTTCATAAGGATAGAGAAGGTCATTAAGCTGGAAAGGAATCCAGAGTTTCAGGAGATTAGAAAAAGAGAAATTCTCACAGAAACAAACTAGCATAAGCTTGTCTTGAAGATTCAACTAACAAAGTCGAAATCAGCTCCTATAAAAATCCATTAAACTATAAAGACCAAAGACAACAATAATATCGTAGCTCCACACTGAGTCGTTGAAAAAGAATGATCTATCTACGAGTTAAGGATTTGAATGTAACTGGCTTTACCAAAAAGGAAAGACAGACAGAAGAATTTAATGCCAAGTCAGTTAAAGGCAGATTGGCACAACTCGGAAGACAATACAACAATTAATTGAAAGCAACTAAAGTTAAAAAACAAGAAACAGGAATGGAATCGGATTCACCGGAAAAAAAAGGAAAAGCAGGGTTTCTCCTCCACTGAACTGAGCCTAAGAATAAAAAATAAACTTGAGAATTATCAGAAACACTAAAGACACATAAAAATGAGCTTATTTCATTACTAAACATTGAAATTTATAGATACATACCTGGGAGAATCAATAATGATCTCCGCCGATCTCCGACGTCTTGAAATGATGTCTTAGTGACTTTCGCCGACTCACATTAAATTACATGAGGTGGGAACAATGGGCGGCGTCGTAGTCCGTAGTTCGTAGTCGTGATTAATGTTCTAACACCTCCCCTTAATCACGATGACCTAAACTTTAACTTGCCTGCTGGTCTAAGTCTCAGCTAGGCTTGCAACAAAAAATTTCATTTTTGTCTTCTCGCTAAAAGGTCCATGCTTGTGCAGTTTCATCTTCACCTTTCTGGGTTCCCTTATGAAATTTCTCTACTCCTTGCTTCCGTACTTAACATCAGCAACCTTTTCTGGATTGGGATGCAATGCAAGATGCCGAACAAGGTAATTTAATTCATGTTCTCCCCACTTTCCATGAGGATCCACCAAAATGCACTCGTCTTCCACGAGTAGCCTCTGAACAACATCCATGGTATTATCCTCCACAGTCGCAATCATCTTGAAAGAAGATCCAATAAAACTTCTAACAATTGGGTTATGAGAGAAGTAAGTTTTACTCTGAGTGATTGCAGAATCATGTGGAATAGATTTTAGCTCATGATCATCAATAACATAATCCTCAATAGCATCACATTGTTTGTCAAAGATTTCTTCCAACTCAAAAATACTACCAGAACCAAAAATGTTTCCAAATAGGTTCCTAGAAAATGATCATCCAAAGGGTCATTGTCAAAAGAGTCTAAAAAGAAATACATGTCAGCTGGGCTCCACTTTACCTCTGCCACACAGAAAATAACACAACAAATAAGACACGTTGGAGATCTAACAAGGCTCCCACACAACTCTTAGCTAGGCTCAAATTTTCCTTAAACTCTGGCCAACTTTGACTTGAGAATAACACCAGGCTCTGCCTCTCACTTCCTCGGATGTGCACCACACTTTAGTTGCCCCACTCTTCTGATCAGTGTTTTCCAACAATTTTTTCAAAGCAATCAGACAGCTTCACAATGCTCGCAGGTGGCACACAATCCACCAATTATTGTTTCCTGATACCTTCACAGGTGTCTCCACTCCTTGGCCTTCAGGCTCCTTCACGCCGAGCAGTGCACTATCACACTTGAACTCCACCTTCACAGCATCTCCAAATACACAAAAAAATAAAAAACAGAGCACTAGCTCTTCAAAGGCTCTTCACACCACTCGGCATAAATAACAAAATCTCCAGGATTAACATCAAACAACACAAGGCTCACCCCACTTCACAATTCAATGCCCCTGGCCAGCCCCTTTCGACTAACAGCGACCATATAACTAACAGACTCAGCCCTTGGCTTTATTCCATAAAGGACTCCCTATATTCAAAACATAGCTCCACACTGCTCTACACACAACATCACATCAACACTCCCTCACTCTGTTCTATGCACAACAATTCCTTCACTCGTCTCATACTCCTTGCATGATCGTTCAGCAAGAGCACAACAATTGGCCTCACGCAGTTAATACCACTTGGCCTCTCCTCATAGCGAGTTTTGTCTCCTCAAGCTCACCTGAGCTCTGATACCATATCGGAAACACTAAAGACTCATAAAATGAGCTTCTTATTTCATTACTAAACATTGAAATTTATAGATACATACCCGGGAGAATCAATAATGATCTCCGCCGACCTCTGACGTCTTGAAATGATGTCTTAGTGACTTTCGCCGACTCACATTAAATTACATGAGGTGGGAACAGTGGGTGGCGCCGTAGTCCGTAGTTCGTAGTCGTGATTAATGTTCTAACAAGAATCTCGTCCTCAATAACACAAATAATCTATCTGATAGAATCATAAACCCTCAAAAATCACTCGCTCAATTATGCAAATAGTTCATCTGATAAAATCTTAAACTCTGAACTTTGTAATAAAAATTTTGATAAAGTTCAATTTAAGAAAATTCATTTCGATTTTCAGGGGAAAAGGCAATCGTAACCACTTTACATAAACAACATTAAATATAGCTTACCTCGAGCAGCAACCAATGTCGTATTAGCATGATCATCTTTCATTCTCATTTTCAAGTTTCCTGCAAATCAGATGGGGGAACCGATGGATGTAGGGATCACGAGTTCACTGAAACTCATGGTCAACAGTATCTAGAAAGATTTCTTTTTGTATGCTTCTGTGAAATATACATATATACATACATATATATATATATATATATATATATATATATATATATATATATATATATATATATATATTATATATATATATAGCAACAAACACATCATAAAGACAACCTGGTTACCAAAAGCAATATGTAAGAATATTTATTCACATCAATCTACAGTCATATTACATTAAAATAACAGGAAACAGGTGTATAAAGCTCAACGTGCAAGCTTGAAATTGACTAGTCGCTTCATTTTCCCTGCACTTACTAAAGACCAATTAAGCTTTCTACGATGGGCTCTCACAATATACTCCACTCCATCTTTGAACAAATGATATTTTTTCTCAAATCTATGGAAAACGAGTTTCTGGACATATAGATACAGGCTTCCCAACACAATTCCAGAAATATCCAATGGCACTACATCTAATTTGACTTCATCAACGAAATTGGTAGTAATAGCAAACCTGAAAAAGCATTTCCTTGTGACTTGAATATTTTCATCCTTGGTTATCCAAGACAATGGATATAGTTTATGATGAGCCACGGTTTCTAGATTCAACTTCTTGACCAAGTCTGTAGAAATTAAACGTGCTTGGGATCCATTGTGAAACAACATGTCAATCTTGGTGTGTTTGGAAATAACTCTCATATGGAACAACTCAATTCTTTTTTCTTCATTTGAAGCCTTGTTAGAGTTATTTTTTGCACTGGTGCTTGCCACGACTTCCTCTTTGCTTGTTTTTGTCACGACTTTTCCTTTAGTAACTGTGGCTACAATATTTGTTTCATCACCTGAGTCAGAACCCAAGTCTTGTTGTATTAGCAATGTTTGTCTCCTATTTCCCTTTATTGTTAAATTTCTTTTGTCTTAATTCAAGATGAAGCTTCCAGCAATGCACTTCATCATGGCCCTCTTTGGAACAATTCTTGCACATGGGTTTCTCCCCTTTTTTCTTAATAGAAGCATTTTTCTACTGCTTCCTTTTAGATTTCTTTCCTTTTTCACCACTTTGAAATGGCTTCTTCTTACCTTCTTCTTGTACATTTTTCCCTCTTGCTTCGAGGTGTGTAGCTTGAACATAGACCTCATTAAGATTCGTGGGATTAAACATAAGAATGGTGTGTCAAAGATAGTTATGCAAACCTCCTGTGTATTTCAACAAAGTATCTTGTGACTGCAAGTCTACTCCTAGCATAAGAGCTCTTCTCCTAAACTCCTGAGTATACTCTTGCACATTTTGACCTTTTAATTGTCTGAAATTTTGCCAATTCATGATAGCTTTTTGCATATGAGATAAAGGGTAGAATTGTATTTTTATAGCAACAACAAAATCATACCAAGTAATAGAGATCTTACCATGTTTTTTGACCTCATCTTGAGTCCTTTCTTCCCACCAAATGAGTGTCGCACCCTCCATTCCCAATGAAGCCAACTAAATTTTTATATCATCCTCTTGAAGGTTCTAATTGCTACAATACACCTCCAAATTCATGAGAACAAAGTATTTCTCATACAGAGATTGACTGTATGGGCATTCACCAGATATCTCACCTTCCAAAAGAAGGATGAATCCAAAAGCTACCTGGCCCGATTACAGACTCTGCCTGAAGAAATAAAATGTAAACACTTTCTGAATAATAGATCTGATGATCAATCCTCACTTTGATATCCTGTAGAACTTTTTCTACAAATCAACCAGCTCTGATACCATTAGTAGAAATTTTGAATAATATGACACTTATTCACAGAGATTATCTTGATTATACACTATTTGCGAAATGCATGCATAATACATAACCTCCTCTACGTTGATCATCAATTTGCGGAATTAAAGAAACAATTGCATGCGCACATTGAAACATCAATCACACATATCAACACAGTATGTACTGGAGAAAGCATAGAGCTGAAAACCCCTCAATTATCTGTATATTATGATGATAGAGAACATGTAACAATACATAGTACAATACTCCTCACAAGTACTCAGTACTATCTCCACCTATTACACATAAACTAGCTCAGATCTGAATCAAGTCACAGGTTCAAATCTCCTCCGCTGTTTTCCTGCCTCCACTGTGCAATCCCTATTGAGAATAGAACCGAATGTGTGATCCAAATTCGAATTCCCTTGGTTTGTACTGCGCAATCCTCATTGGCAATCTCAATCCATTGATTGTGCAAATCTCATGCACAACTATAGTCACAACTGATAGTAACTCACCCTTTCACCCACCTCTAACACTTGTCTCCACTGAACTGTCCATGCACTGAGTTAACTGATGTATTCTTTAGTTGATTTATGAGTTAATAATTAGTGAATTAATTAATAATTAATTCACACCACTCATCACTAGTGTATTTTTCAGTTAGACTAAATACAACTAGTTCAACTAAGTCAAACTGAACACAACTCCATCAACTCCTCAATCAACTCCACCAAACTCAATCACTTGAGTTCTAACTGAAGTCCATCATGCAATAGCTCAACTAACCCATAGGAAAATCGTACTTCCTTCTGGCAATTGCATGTACCACATCCGTAGCTCGAACTGAAGTGCTGCAAGAGAATAAGATAATGTTTATACTCCAAATATTATTAAGAGCTAATAATATTCAACTGTTCTATTTTTTTGACTAGCAGTGTAAAAATAGACTCCGCCCATATTTCTAAAAATAGAGGTCCATCTATTTTTACCAACATGACCAATCATCCATAAATAGCATCCTGCAACTCATAGACCATGATCCATATGTCTAAAAATAGACTTTGCGCCAAAAATAGCCTGCGGAACCACTTAGTGAAGGCGACTTCTTTTCACTAAGCTCCATCATCTTGTTGCATTTTCAACACTTCAGAATACCCCTTCAAGGAGATCCATTTCGCTCTAACCTCCCCTCCAATCTAAACTTGAAACCGGTGATACTCTCTATCGTGAGATTAGACGAAGGGGAATCTCTCTATTTTTTTGTGCACATAGGAGGGATATAGATTAAGACATAACCGCCCGTCACAATCGCTGAAGGACGTTTGGTGAGGAGGGGAAATATTTTGGTAGATATACCCACCCATATATACCTAGACGTACTTGTATATACCAATAGCAAATCTTAGAAGATGTGGGTAATCAATCAAGACCTTTTTTCCAGCAGTTGCTTTCCTGTCATTCCCTGACAAGCACAAAGTGTCTGTCAAAGATCCTAAGGTGCATAGCAAGTAACGCATTATCTATCAAGTTGAGTCACATAAGTTCCATAGGGTGAGTTCGAGGGCTCTGTTTTCTCTGTCTAGGTTTTATTTCAGGGAATAGATCGAGGGTCGAGGAATATGGTTAGGTATAGGCATAGGTTGAGGGAGAGTTCGAGGGCTATGGTTTCAAGAGTTATGGCATCTATGGGGCCAACCTCTTGACAATGAGAGTCAATATCGGAAATAAAGACTGAAAAAGGAGATTGAATATAATGGGCTATCAGCATTGGGATATCAAAAATGACACCACCTTCTGTAAATGAGACTAGATACCATCGGTGACCACCTCCTTTCCTTATCGGTGACCACTGTCTATTGGCTTATCGACTGGCACTTGACGCCTCCTTGCAATTGACTTGACCTCCTGTCAAAGACTACCACAAAGATGACTGGAAATTGGCAATGACCCTATAGTGATGCCCTTCTAGCACTGACCACTGTCTCCAGCCCAGCCAAGTAGCCTGGGAGCACGAGTATAGCTACTATTTCGCTAATTGATGTACTCACTGTTTCACGTTCCTCGCTTCTCTCAAATGCAAATTGTCCCAATAAATATTGTTTTTTTGGGGATTCCAAGTCATATTATCCATATAAGGATAATGAACAAAATTTGTGCAATAGCACCGCCACTCAATCAATTTGTAATGTTTCCTTTGCCTTTGGCCTGTGCCCATTAATACCATAAGAAAGGAGCAAGGAAACTGCTTTCCTGAAGCACAAGGGATAGGAGTGTTAAGCCAAATGGGTGGAGGGTGAGGGGGAAAATATATATTCATGCAGTGTTTCATTCCTGCGATACTGGTTTGAACCCTTCTAAAGCATATCATTTCCTTTGTAGGTTATACCAGAGTGAAAAGCTTTCGCACTTTCAAAATGACCCACTCATTTTTGTCTAAGGAGACCGTCGGGTTATCCCAACCCTATCATTTTACCCAGTAAGTAATTCAAGTAAAGAAGCCACCCAATGAGTCGGAAGTACATGACGAATCCATCGGGCACTTAAAGAAATGGTTTGATTCCAGAATATTGCCATTTAAGGATGTTTATTCTCTAGTATAGCCGACAGGATTTCTGATTAGCTGGCTTTGAGGATTTACAAACAGGTGGGGAGTGGCTTCTGTAAGGCTTCTAATTAATGGCTGCTAAAGTTTCAAGGTTAGAGGCTTCTGATGAATGGTTGGTATGAGTGGAGGGCGACACCACAGATGAAGTAGTCCCAGTGTGAGGTTCAACGATAGATAAAGGGTTATGATCCTGCTTTCTGGTATAAGTCCAGTATAATTGACCAGAGGTGTTGCAAAGGTGGTGGATTGATAGAGTGAGGTTTACAATAGCTTGGTTACTATTACATTGGTGGCTTAGGTGTGCATCAATTGATTCAATTCACCTAGGACATGTTGATGAGGAAGAGAGGTGAAAATGACCCCTGTTACTGATGACAACGAGAGAACAAACTAACCCTAGAATAGACAACCCAGCTTGCATGAGGAAGGATCAGTACCGCTCAATTGATTATATGCTCATTATGCCTTCTAGAACCAATAGAGAGAGTGGCCTTGAATATAGGCCTAGACGCTACCATGGGAGGATTAATCACTAACGCTTGCCCCTTGATTTTCTTGGTTTGATCGAGCTTGAGACTCGGGAGAACACAACCGCATAACCGAGAGAGATAGTGTGTGAGTTGCTACTAGTCAAGACACTGGATAATTCACCCAATAAGAATCCCTTAATGAGAGGCCCTGACTAGAGGCCACGATAGAGGTATGGACTCATGTGCGCTTTAAGTTACATCCATTCAGTTCAATCCATGATAGAAGGACGTTTAGTTCAGTATAGATATGGCAAGTATATATATGTGAAAGCCATTCCCCATCCCGAGAGTGTGACTATGAGTGTGAGTGTGAGGTGTAGAGGTCAAGGAGTTTTTAGGGACTAGAGGGTGAAGTTGTTATAGCTCCAAATTTCACTCTTGATATTTTTGATGTTGCACTCATGGCCTAGGGCAACCCCTCCTTCCAGATCTGGTCCAAATACTTAAAAAGCAGTGTTGTACTCCCTATATGCAACACTGCCTTGAGCTAAACACGTGTGTACGCGGGTCTGTGTATACCAAACCCACGTATATGTCTTAAAACACTTAAAAAAAATAAATCTCCTTAATTTCAGGCAAAAATTATGGCTTTTACCCGTTGATTACCTATTAGTGCCCATGGCCCAACTATTCCCAACTAAAAACCTACTTTGGGAGAAGTATAAAAAGGCTTCAATGGGAAGGCCTAAGGGAGGAGAGAAAGGAGAGAAAAAATAACTCTGCTGAGATTATCCCTAATCAGGTCTAAAGATCCTTGTGCTTCCAGCACTTCCCCCATTACACGAAACCCTTGTTTCCTTGAGTTATGGTGTCTTTTCACTAGTTGAGATATCCTTAGGTGAGTCATGGAAGGAGCCTTTTGAAGACTTGGGATTGGATGGATCTAGAGGACGATTTCGCTTGGAGACAACGAGAGGAAGATTCAAGTGATATCATTCCTTACTTTGTTTTAGTTATCTACAATAAAGAAGCACTTGTCTTGTTCCCGAAATCAATCTTCTTCATGCTTATGATGTTTTTGTTATGGTTTGCATATGAATCATTGTTTCATTTGTATAACTAACTACCTTTCAATATGTTATGAAGTTGATTTCTATATGATGCTTGGTCCATATACTACCATGCTTCTTTGAACTGATTGTTTTGCAGGTTTAAGGATCGAAAGGAACTCCAAGAGGGTTTGGACCCTGGCTCGATCTACCGGAACAAAGGACCCCCAAGTGCACCTCTCTTCACATAGTTTTCTTATTTTAGTATCATGGTTGTGTGGAATGCTTGTTTTTTGCTGTAGATAACCCCTAATCTTCTAGGGTATTGACCCAAAACACTATGGGACTTTGTCCCTCAACAGAAGTGCAGGGCCACGGAGCGGGTATAGGTGGAGGTATAGTAAGAGGGTAGAGCATAGGAATTATCCTTTCAAAAGGTAGATTTGAAACCCTACCTAACCCATTCATTCATTTGTTAACCAAGACCAAGAACTAGGACAATTTAGGTATAATAAGTAAGTTGCCAATAGTTTACTTTGTTGCCCAAGAAAAAGCATGAGTAGCATAAGTATGGTTAGTATAGGCATAGGAAATTTAATTTCTAGGACCATACACAAAGCAAGCAGTAGAGGAAGCAACATCTTAGCTAGTAGATCTAGTACTAGATTCTTTTTATCCAGTTGATGAGCTTGACCTAGTTTCTTAGGTAGCAGCATCGGATACTTACCCGAATGAAATGCGGTATTTTTAGGGTTCACCTGCAGAGACAAAGCTAAGAGTAGAGGTAGCTATGAATCATTCTCTTATACTTGATATTACATCATGGTTACTGAATGGAATCACTACATCTTGCTTCTAGAATCGAGATTGCATTATATATTTGATTCTTGTTTCAATAGGGATGAACAGGGAGAAAGACCTCTTAATTCAAGGCACATTGAATAACATCATTTCACATTCATTGTTGAGTTAGTCAAATGGTAGCTTTTCTTTCTTGTGTTCAGGTAAAGGGGTAGATCCCTTCACTTTGGTATTTGGAACAACATTTGGGTCACTGCATCGTGTTTTTTCTATTGTAAAAAATCACGGTTTCCATCATATACATCGACAAGAGTGCATTGTCTAATCACACGAATGTGTGCTTTCCCTTTGCCAGGTTCACTTCCTCACCCATTAGGGTGATTTCAATTTCTAATTTGTTCCATTTTGAAATGTGAAGAACTCACACATTAGACTATACAAAAATGGTGTCGCGCTTGCTATTTACTAGTGGGACTTCACCAACGATATACTGTGACCGACCAAAGGGGGTTATGGTTGTAGGAGAACACTCCAGTCATTCATTCATTCATTGTCTTGAGTCAGATTGGATTTCATTCACATTGGCTTGCTCTTGCCTTTGATTGACTTGACTAACCATGGCTTGCTCTTACTTGCTTGCATTTGCTAGCTTGATAAACTAAACTCTAGCCTTATAAACTCAACTTTGGCTAAACCCAACTATGCTCAACTATAGCTATTGATGGATCGATCAAATACAACTCTTGATAAAGGCTTAATCCAACCATAGGGCATAGGCCATAAACCATGTGGCCAACCAACCATAGGCCAACCAACCCGCATACAACCCTAGGAGCGGGGAACTGGAGGAAGCACCTTGAGAGGGAGCCCGAGGGAGCCTAGATCTTTGATAAGAGAGTAGAAGCATTTGAAAAACAACCATAGAATTTGTTTAACAATGTTGAGGAGAGAGAAGATACGGATTACCTAGTACGATAAGCTGGATCGTTGAAAGTGATAAGGATATGAAGTGGTGGCTATTAGGGAGGAGAGATATACGACAAAGAATGGATAGACCCTAAGAGACATTAGGGAAGGGAAGAGAATAAGGACACCAGTTTCACCACATTAGTCAAAGCGCCCTCATCTTTCCCCTTCCTTAAGGCCTTTATGGACCCGAGATAGGAGCTATTGTTACCCTTACAGGTGCAAGTAAGCACTTCCCCTGGGCAAGTCAAGGTGTCTTAAAGGTTATAACATGGACTAGGATAAGGAGAGGCCTTAGAACATGCTCTGTTTGCTTGTCAAATCGCTATGCTATGCTTGTAAGTAAGTTTATCACTTACTGGCCAAGTGTGAGTTTGAGGGTAAGGTTATACGCAGAGCTCAGGACTAAGACTGAGCCCTTACCAGAAGACCTTTGTTGTTGGCATCAGATGGGGTTGATTTGAATCAATCTATATATTTCCACTTTTTGACTTTTTGGTAAGGTAAACTTGCCCTCGAAAACATGCATAAGAAAGCTTACGATTTTCTAATATAATACGTGCTTCTGAAGTTATACTTCTACCAAGTAACCTATTGTAGGAGATGGCTTTACCCAAGCCCACCATAAGTTCAAAACCCTCCCTACAGTCAAATAAGTACATGAAAATTAAAAGAATATGAGTGGATGATGAGGTGTCTTGTGATGGTTGGGTCAGGTTTTGGTGCAGATGGGGGAAGAGATGATATGGTGTGTGGAGCCCCCACTGATCATAGCGATTACTGAAAGCAAACCTTAAAACCTACCTTTATCAGGCCAAGTATGTGACATCTCATCATGTGCAAGATAGGTTTGGTGAAGACATGCTGTGCAAGGTATGGGTGCCTATTTATCTGGTCGAATTGCAACATGGGTGACTGAGGCCTATTATTCTGCAAAAACTAAATACGAGATGGTGCAAGCCTCTATGGTGGGAATCCAATCCAATCACTAGGTGCCCCATGATAGTATGTCGCTAACTTTGGATTCCCTAGACCAGGGCAAGCCAACAGAGATTGTGATTTCCACTATCCAAATGGAAATCAAGGTATATTGGTGTGATTCGCATGACTTGGTGCCAAGCCGTGTGCCAAGCTACCTAAGGTAGAGGGGCTATGTGATAAGAGATTACCCCTCATAACGCTTAACCATATGCATTTACATTCAAGGATAAGCACATAGGGTGCTTCTAGCACAACCGATAGAGATTGATCAATCAAGGTGGACAGGAATAGAGATTGATAGGTTAAGCTTTCATCATTGGGTTCAGCCCCAACGAGCAACACTCGAGGCGACCAATTGACGAAACCAATAAAGGCTGAGTTACCTGGAACAAAGTGCGATGCATAGATAGTCGAAAGCCCACAAGCCCTAAAGCTGGGTCTGCCTTAAAGAAGGAGTTAGGCCCTCCCACTCTCAGAATCTAACTTTAGGCTTTTTTCGTTAGGGGGCTTTAAGAGTCACTCAGTAAGCATTATCTCCTAATCCCCATCATCAGGCCTTCCCGTCATCTGCACTTATGTTATGCCCGAACCACATAGTTGATCCGATTTTTGGTGAAGCTTAGTTAGGCTTTATCTTCATCCTCTATGCATTGAACTGACCTTCGCGCTTCGCTTCATAGTGTTGGCTTCATCCTAAATGTTGGAAGGAATTAGCATGGATAAATATAACGCAGGAAGGAATTTGGCTAGGGTAGGTACAAGTTTCTCTCCTCATAGGGAACAAGAACTCACCGAGCAACTAAAGTGGGAAATGGTACCATATTATAAATAATGGGCTCTCATAAAATTATATAGAGCGATTATTGAATAATCGTTCAAGTACTTATTATTTACCTAGTTGCGCTAATCTAATATTTGGGGCATGAAGTATTAGATTGGCTTCCCTCTGTGGCGAGGATAACTAAACGTGGGATCTCTACAATGATTAGCTCTTTGGAGGGGGAATAAGGTGAAGTGCAGGGCCAGTGTAAACCTAGCCTATAGAGGTAGAAGTGGAGACAGAGGCAGTTGAGTCGGTTGGTTCATATTTAGATTATGGTTTTGGTTAGGAGGTTGGAACAACAATTGATCCAGTCACATATATAAAGCCAAATTCCAATTTTTGATAAGCACCACCAGTAGAGAGAGATGGAGATACGCTGGGTGTAGTTTCAGTAGTTCCAAAGCCAGTCGTAGTGCTAGTTTGTGCTTGTGATTATGGTGCTCGAAATGAAGTGAGAGATCATGATCGAGATCGAGATAAAGAGTAAGACCCATAGCGAGTAGGTTACATAGTCCTATCAGTAGCTTATCTAGTACTTGTAGCTTACCCCTGCTCATTTCCAGATTCACCAACACCCGTAGCAGTAGTTTAAGTAGCTCCAATAGCAAAGACAGTAGCTTCCCCTCGTACATATCCAAATCCATACGTAGTAGCAGCACCAGTAGTTTACCCATAAGCATAGCTAGTTCCAGGTCCAGCAGCAGCTTCAATAGCACCAATTGCAGAGCTTACAGATGTAGATACAGATCCAGTCCCATAGCCCACACGGTCTCCTTTATTATACCTATCACAACCTCCCTTCGCTTAGTGCCACAACTAATTCTTATTATACCTAAAGAAACGATATATAAGTTGATGAAAGAAGTAGTCTCCTCACAGTAGATTTAGAGGTCGACTGACCAGTTGCTTTCGATGATGAAACAGTTGATTCCGTAGTTGGCAGCCTTGAATGATTATTCATTGGGTCGTAGAAGCAGCAGCTAGAGCACATTTAGAATTCTATCTAATTCCAGTTCCAAATCTAGTTGTTCCATATCTAGTTTACTAATAACCAATAGTCAACTAAGAGCAATACAAATATCTCTATATACCATGCATTATCACAATGGCTCTGCATCGTTCTATAAAGAATTGGTCTATCTCTCTTAAGGGAGGATCAATCTCAATATGCATTATCATCGACAAGCATGCATCACCACAACCAACTAATCCATTCTACCTATAACAACTTAGGCTAATTCATTTGTCAAACTACCAAGAACAACAATAGGGAATCCAATGAACAATCTATATATTATCAATCTAATAGAACATGTTTCAGTCAAATAGCCAGTTGGGGCTAGGCTATAGGAAGGATGATATTTCTTATAATAAGGATCATGTGGAGGTGGCTCTGTCTTAACCATATGGAGGACATCATGGTTAGTACAAAAGGAATCTATGGCCTCAACAGGATAACCGTCTTCGTCGTGTGGTCAAAGAGTAATAGCATGAGATAAAGGTGGAAGAAATAGAGGAGAAGAGACTCATTTGGCCTTGGGATCATAAGACTCCTTGGTGTGAATTTTAGTGTACATTTCTTTGTAAAATGAAGTTCAAAATTACCACACGTGACTTAACATCATCAAAGAGAGGCATGGAAGGATGCAGAAAAGGGAAGGAATACATACGAGGTGAGTCTCCTCGCAAGATTTGAAAGAGGTATATAGGCATGCAACGAGTGTCACTCGATGTGGGATATGCAAGGTTAATGGAGGTTACATGCTTACCTATGATCGACCTAGATCATCTAATTAAGTAGAAAAGAGCATCATAGCTAGGGGCACTAGTAGCTATGGTGTTAGGATCTATCAGGCAATACTCACTAGGCTCATTAGGTTAAAAGAGAATTTAACAACTAGCTCATCTTTGGTCAAAGGTCCATGGATCTGCTGTTCCATATCATTGAAAAAAAGAAGTGCCTCAAGGGAGGAGCTAAAGTCTTAGTCTTAGGAAATGGCCTTGCCCTTATATAAAATAATAACGACATTTAGGGAGGCATCTAGTAAAGGACTAATAGTGGGAGGTTAGCTAATCAAATTCTATGATGCTTAAGTCTAGTGTTATATAAGTGGCACTTAAATGGATGACATAGGGGTAGGCACAGTGGTTGACTATGCATGCTATGTGTTAGGAGGGGTGAGAGATGAGATAAGGCTACAATCATCTACTTTGGTAGCAGAGGACCTAGCTAGACAATGTAAGAGTGGGTCTGGGTCATCGAGGATAACATACACCTATCTCTCGTGTAATAACTTAACATAGTAGTAAAAAGTGGAGGGGATGGTGTGTATGTAGTTGAGCTAAAAACACCCTAATAGGATGTTGAAATCCGTAGGCCTATCTATAACTAGGCATGGAGTGATCAAGGTAACCAAGCCTATAGTAATAGGAATCTTGACCTCGCCAACGAGAATTGTATCATGTGAATCAAATGCCTTGCAAGTACTCTTGGTGATTTGGATATCATCATGGGTATAATGCATATTAAGTAGGGTGTCATAAGAGATCATGTTAACACTAGAACTATAATCAACCATGACAGGCTTAATGGAGCATGGACCCAAAATGCACTATAGAAAGAAAATAGGGTCACAATTAGTAATAAGATCACTGTATAAGGGTAAGTACACCAAATCGAAAACAAATTTCTAAGAACCCAGGGGCACCATTAGAAGTGACTCGATGCACTTAGGTGATGATTTAGAAGGATACTTAGTTGAGATTCTATGTATGTGTTGGTCCTGAGGAGTGTCTTGCAGAGATGTGTCAATGGTGTATGTTCCTAGTGACTAGTACATGGCTTGACTAAGCACATCTTATAGTGAGGGACATAAATAGAGTAGGTCTATAACAGAGATATTGGCCTTTAGCTTAGAAAGAGAAGCTACTATGGAATAGGGCTAAGTGAGCTACAAAGAAGGTTGACCTAAAAGATGCAATAACTAAGATGACTCAGGCTAAGTAAGAGGCATAGGATGAGTAGTAGGCAAAGCAGGTGGATTAGATAGTGGGTGGCCTACTTTGATATGAGTAGTGATACATACATTAGCCAAGGTTACCTCCTCAATGAACCCTATGATGAAATGTGCCTTTTGGATAGGAGTGCTTTGACTAGGTATAGCAGGTGCCATAGATGTAGATAAGGAGGTGAAAGATGGAGGGGACTAGCTGGATGACAACATGGCTAATAAACTAGCAAGCAATGACTAGCTATGATGAGGAAATGAATTTGATATGTGTGGTTAGCTTGCATTCTTAGGATGGAGAGGCCCCTTTTACTTTTCTTCTTATTGTTGTTGCTCACACTAAGCCCTATGAGAAGCCATAAACTACTCTTAGTCATGGTCATCAACCTAGTGGTATTCATATAATTTGTTAGGCTTAGGTCTAGGATGGTTCTAAGCACATTTGGGTTGATCCTACTATGGAGGAGTAGAAATATCTATAGGTGGTTGTGTAGTAGCAATGGGAGGAGCAACAATGGGTATTGGTTATGTCTAAGGCTATGAGTTTTGGTGGTTATGCTGTAAGATCTAGATGGGTGGTTATTATTTTTCAGGAGGCTATGTTGGGGAAGCCAGTGGCTATGTAGTAGATGATACAATTCCAAGAAATGTTGAATCTACTACACCATCCCCTCCAACGTTGTGCTCATGGTTCTTATCCCTTTATAGCTTAGGAAGGTCCATCATAGCATGAGACTCAAAAGAAGAAATATTGCAATCATATTTTAGAAAGTTATGATATACATAATAGGCCTCTAAGGCTAACACCTTATCCATAACATCCTTGAGCGATGTAGGATAGTTCTTATAGCACTCTAGTTGAAGGTCAATGTGCAGGGCCTTTCTTAATATGTAACACACTTGTTATCCGAGAATTTAGTCTCGCATCGAGATAAGATAGGCTGGAAGCATTGGATGAAGTGGTTAACCATCTTGTTCTTATCTTGTATGCTCAGGTAAGACCTTGAAGGACCTTGATCCACCAGTCGAAGGTCCAATTGACTCAGTAGTTTCATAGGGGCCCTTCTAGCTATTTGAGGGGAAGAAATCAAGGGCCAGAACCTTACTTGCAAGCAAGCAAGAGATGCAAGAGATGAGCTCAATACCTTTCCGAGGCAAGACCTTCTTTTCCTTTCTTTATTGATTTCTTCCTTTATTTCTTGATTCCATTTTCTTCCATCTCTTCTATCCTACCTCTTCCCCTTCAAAGACCCCTTGACTCCTTTTCCCATTAGTCACCCTTTATACCTTCACTCCTCTTGTTTAGTCCAAAGAACTAGGCCTTGTCTCCCTCACCATAGTTAGCATCCTACTTACCTTTGTAGTACCTAAGTCCACCCTTGACTTCGTTGCTTACTTTCTTATCCCTTTCCACACTTTGACCTTTTCACCTCATTTGCTATACATCTCTTGCTTAACTTTCGTACCAAGGAAATATAGATGCCAACTTTCAAGCCTAGTCTCACCATTCAATGCAGGGGGGAACATTAATTCAATGCTACAATCATTAGCAGGAAATCAATAGGAAATCACTTGCAAATTCTATCATTAGCGGGACTCACAAGACTCATTCAACCATTCAATTCACTCGCATCTTCAACTGCACTAGTAGGTAGGGAGGTTATCCCCGCTAGTAGACGAGGCTTGAGGTTATCCCCGTCAAGAAAGTGTAATAATGATACTATGGATCTACATACTTATACTTAGGATCTCTAAATCACCTGTGATAAAGTCCCCTCATCTGGGGGAAAGGGATGAGGTTCGAGGGCCCTTAGATTTTACCTCATATTGGGACGTGAGATTAGACCTTGCATTAGGACATGATAAAAATTCAAGATGAAAGAAAGCTAAGAATCGAATATAAACACTTGGATCACCTCTTGTCATTGACAAAGACTCTTGGATCAACTGCATCAACTATTTGCTGCTATCAGCAATGAATGCCCCTATGTCTGTGCCTCACTCACTCGGTCCCTTCCCTTCCTGTGCTATCCTATCTCATTTCTTCTTCCCATCCCATACCTTACCCGTGTTGGGTGGATGTGTCATGTGGTTAGGGTGACTCGGGTATGAAGGTTAATGTGGGTATGATCGACTCTCAGCTGACTAGGAATGACCGTTTGTGAATGGTTGGCAATCGGCTAGTTGTCAATATGAGGTGGGCTATGTGTGGGGTGTGCTATATGAGGTGGGAACACGGGTTGGCAGTGATGGGTTCTCCTCTTAGTGAGCTCAATGAGGTGGGCTATGTGGGGATTCGGCTACTTGTGATGCGTAACCACTAGCTCTGAGCATTGTTTATGACTGGAATTGTCGGCTATGTGAGGGTGTTGTATGTGCTGCTACGTTTGGTGCTTATTGTGAATGTTAGGTATGTGTGTGTGTGAGTAGTGTAGCTCAATGTGTATCTATGGTAACGCCTTACGTAAATCCTCCTCTACGTGTATGGGCCTTGTGCTATGGGAATGGTGGTATGTGAATTATGCTCTACTAGGGAATGGGGAGTCATTGTGCTATGTGGAATCGTACTATGGTAATGATGCTATCGGCCTCGTGCTCTCATAATAAGGATCACCTCTGTCCATCCAACCGTTGGCCTGCCCCTCTCGGTAGGAGATGTTGTCCATTGTACCGCTCCACCTCCAATGATGTTCATCACTTGAATCAATCACTCCTCATTGGTGCACTTACATCCTCTACGTGTATGGGCCTTGATATATGGGATTGATTTATGGGAATCATGTATGGTAGTTGTGCTCTACTAGGGAATGGGTAGTAATCATGCTATGGGCCTCGTGGTATGTGAATCGTGCGGGAATCAAGCTAACAAGGGATGGATAGTAATCGTGCTATGGGGAATCAGTATCAACAAGGGAATTGTGCTATGGTAATGGATTGAATACAACTCCTATCGGCATTGATGGTGAACCTCTTCAGTTAAGTAGCATCATCAGTTCAGTTCGGTAACCTCATTGCCATTGTCCAACCCTAGTTCACTAGTTCTCCAATTGCAAGTATACAAAGCAATCAACTATGAAGAAATTCAAATAAAGCAGCAGGTAAGCATCAAGATTAAGGTGCTTTGCATGCACTATTTAGCTCCTGTCACTATATGCGATTATGCAAATTGACTCTGTGTATTTGTAGCTCTACACGGTAGTAGTAGGAGTGTACCCTCCCTGTGTCAACCTCCTGGTCTGGTGGGTAATGAGGGTCTAGGTATCGTCTATCGTGAATTGATACCTCATTCTTGGGCCTAATTTCCTCTCGGCTGGCATTGACCGTGGGTAATGAGGGGCATGGTCTTGCGGGTATCATTAATTGGTTATCGGCACCTCCTGTGAATGAGGGTCTCTCTGGTATCGTCAATGATCTACGACAATGATGCTCGGGGGACTGATATCCTGTCGGCTGATTGCTAATGACTGGTTGTGATGTTTGGGAATGAGTGTTAATCAGCTATGATCCCAATGGTGACTCACTCGCTCAACACAGTACCGTGTAGGGTGTAGTTTGGTAGGGTAGAGGGTGTATTTCTTAGAGTTCGTAGGGTCTATTTCGAGGGCCATAGTTGGGTCTAGTTGAGGGTCGAGGTCTCCTATCTATTCTTATTGGAATGATGTTCTCTGTCTCAAGGAAATAACTTCTAGCTGCACCAACCATAGCTTCGTCATGCTACTGCACTGACTAGCTACACAGACAAGAGCTAATTGTTTCACTGAAAGGAGCTTCATTCATGTACTGACGTACCACAGCTTCATGTATCAACCATAGGTTCATGCACTCACTGAGTATAGGTTCTAAGAGTGCTTCACATGGAGTACTCTGCTTCCCATTGGATCAATCCCTCTCTGTGAGTATTTTTAGGACCTCCCGTTCGGTATCGATCGGTAAGGATGCCAACGCTCAAGCTATCATTCGTTCATTCATTTTACTGCCCCTTTTTGCTTATGTGGGCAATCAATGCAATCAATCAGGCCACTTCCCACCGTTGGCTATCATTCCCTGACAAGCATGAATGAAACCCATGTGTTTGTCACATGATCCATTCGCATCAATGGGTGCATAGTAAGTAATGAATGTATCATTCATGTCATTCGATCGAGATAGAACTAAGGTTCCGTAGGTTCAGTGTGGAGCAGGTAGGAACCATTTTTCTATATGTACAACCCTGTGGGGTCCAGATCTGTGATTCTGGCAGTGTTTCTCTGAAAGGGCACTAATGACTATCGGTAATTGGCATTGAAAAGCTGGCTATAATGGGGACTATGACTAGCATTTATTGTCAATGAGACAAGTACTCCCGGCAAAGGCAATTGGCTATCTACAATGAATGACTACTGTATCACACATACCTAAAGGCAATGAGAATCTGTGTGTGTCTACCAACTATGATTGACTATGATGGCCCCTCCCCTGATCTATGTCTATGTCTCTTTCCAGCCCAACCCGGGAGTTAAGTTGAGTATCCCAGTTGAGTAGAAAAGTTGATAAGTCCAACCGATCAGCCCAACCATGTAGTCCAGGCCAGGCCAGCCAAGGCAGGAAATAATTCATCACGATACCATGTGCCATACCGTACGGTACCGTGCATGTCCAGAGCTATCTTAGGTGCTTTATGTTACTTCCGCCTTCCTGTAAAATAATGTATCAAGCCCATCTCTCTCTGTATCAATCAAAGAGTATCAAAGCCCAGCCACCTCGACCAACCCTAGCTTCCTTAGTCCCGTTGGGGTGCAAGTATATAAATCGATCAACTTGGAAATTCCACTTGGGGACCACTATCACTGACTGTTTGGGAATGATGAACTATGACTAGCTGTATTTGACAACCCTCATGTACTATGACCAACAGTGTATGATCAATTGTCAATGCTTGGCTGCTATAGCCTGACCTTGTGACAGTGACCTAACTCTTGGCAACAACCACTGGCATTGACTAGGGACTATGAGAAGGGGCTATGAGAAGGGGGTGGCAAGCTATAGGGTGGGAAATCGCCTATTCTTTGGTTCATTGGAAAAATATGGATGTGTTTCTTGCAGGGTTGGCTTGATTTATTAGCGACTGCCAAAGGGAAGGGCTGGGATGAATGGATCTCCTAAAATGGAATCCTTAAAATAAGGTATTCTATCTAGTCATCGTCAAGGGAAGAGAGAAACCTCTGGTAAATCTTGTGTATGGAGGAGGTTATCACGCATATAGGAACCACTCACTCTACCTGCCAGAACTAGACCTAGCAACCCTGGTTGAACTTTTATACCTTAGGCTTTAGGAGGGAACAACTATAGACCTAGGATTGGTTGGAATGAAACAAACACACCCTTACCCTTTTGACTGGCACTGTAAGACGATGCAAGGATGGATGGAGAAGGAAGAACCTTAAAGGCTCTTATTTAGTGACTTGCCTAATGAAAAATGACATTTACTAACCCCGTGGAAGATTATGACCCATGGAAACAACGAGTTCCATATGGAGCCCGAAATACCCAATTAGTGAACAGGCCGATCGAGCAGAATAGAACCTCTTTCTTATGTTATTTAGGAAGAACTCTTATTATGTATATAATATGACATATTTACCTTATTTTCTGTAGGACCCAACCAAGCCAGGAGAGTTGTTTCTTTATGAATCTACATCTACTTCATGACTTTCTATGGATGGTCATTTCGCCAAATACTTTGAGTAGCAGCTTCCTTTGCTCTCCCGATTCTGGATTACATGGCAGCCGGATGGATGATTTATTAGCCTAGGACTTACTTGTCAGAACTTCCCATGCTACGGGATGATGGTTTTCCTTAGTTGAGGACTGACTACTCCCCTTTCTCCCTCTGATTCTGTATGACATGGTGACGGGGCGGCTGGATGAATGGATGGACAGATGGTAGTCAAGTAGCCAAGAAAGGACTTATATTAGTAGCATGTTCCTACGAGGATGGATGATAGTCCCGAGAGGGAGAGTTTCTCATTAGCTGCTGATATCACTGTCGGATAACTCTTATTATGGGCCATCAGAGAGAGAGAGCCTCATCAAGATTAATGGATAGATCATGGATAGCCTTATGACTGTTAGGAATGAGGAGATGCCCAGACAAAGCCAGTCAGAATATGCGTTATAACACTTGAAACTTTAGGAATCTTAGAAGGTGGGGCCATCTATTAACCGAGCATGCCTTTTTCCTTCTATTATTTACTTTATTTACTGCCTAAAGACTAGGAAAGGGAGGATTTCATGCCCAACCTATTACTTTCTATATATATTACTTTTTTACAAGAGAAAGTTTTGATATAATATATTATATATATATTATATATATATATATATATATATATAAGATTTTAAATTAGCTGACAATAAAATTTTAAATTTACTAAGATACATAAAAAACCTACTGATTTATAGATTCGTGGACCTTGAAATTTTAAATCTGATTAAAATTTTCTTTAACAAATTACTTTTTCTTAGTTTTAAAAGTATTTATTTTATGAACAATTTCAAGAAATTGTCATACATTCCTCCCTCTTATTATAGTGATAAATGTTTTATGGAATATTTTGAAAACTTAAACCTAAATAGTTAGTCTTTCATCAAAAATATGGGTTTTTATTTGTTGATGACACCTTTGTAATATGGTATAGTGGTCAAACCTTTAGCAACTTATATATCCATATTTACAATTTATCATGGAAATATTTTCATTTCTAAATGTCTCATTGCTTTATCAATTTAACGTTTTCTTTCCTACCAATTGTTTCACAAGAAACCAAACCCATATTGATAGATACCTTTATCATAATCCCACTGTAACTTGGCTTAAAATTGGAAACTTTTACACTCTTATCTCTACGGTTATTTGAATTTTACACCCTACTGTTTAAATAAAGCTAATAACACTTTTATGAGACCCAAAGTGGAGTAAAGACAATGAGCTAGGAGCAACTCATAGTCGAGACTTAACATAAATCAACCCACTTATTCAATTTCTTATATCATTTATAATGGTTTCAGCCTCCTACAATGTGCAAGGTAAACTATTGGTTGATTTAACATTTCTTGAGTAGGTTAGATTAGACTCATTTGTAATTGATGTTCCTCTACTTTGAAGAAGTTGAGTTGGCTATATTATCTTTTCATGTCCAAAGAATAGATATTAAGGCTTAACATCTCAGAAGTTATGCTAATCTAGATCGTCTGAGGATGAACATTGGAAAATAGTACATGGTTTAGTGCTCTACTCTTCTAGTGTTATAATGATTGACTATGTTTGAGCCTAGAGGGTTTTAACATACCATTCCATCTCTCTATCTGTATTGGGTCAAGGAAAAGAAATCATCCATCCCTATTCATAGATTCTTCTTGGGATTGTTGATTTCAAAGGTTAAAGAGGCAATTGTGGGTTGGTAGTTATGTATGTAGTGATGGTTATATGATGCAAGTACAACAAGAAATAACTAACCATGTCTTGCACTAAAGGTAGAGTGTGATCACCCTCAAAGCTCAAATAGACAAGGGAAAAAATTGTATTCTCTCAATAGGTAACTACAATAGGTCCTAAAATACCAAGAGGGGATGAAAATAAGGTTATAATAGCTATCCAAGGGGCACCATAAGGTAACCCTAAGTTGATAGTCACATAATATGGTTTGAGGGATCTTCACCAACCTTACATTCAAATTTGGTGATGGCCTAATGTATCTTATTAGGAACAACCATTCATGTTGGATTATGGTTTATAATAGGATCATTCATTAGATGAAACAATTTAACTAGGTTTACAGATGGCAAAAGTGATAAGGAAGATGTAAACACGGAACTAATTTACTTATGGTGATACCCAACATTGCACTTTGTAAGACACTCCCACCTACATTACTACCTCTAATAATGTATCCAACACTAATTAGAGACCCAATGCTCATAAAAAAACCTACATTAGTGATTTTTCACCTAGCAAAGGAATTCTATTTCCAAGAATGTTTCCACTTCTAACAAGTTTTCCAATGGAAGGAATGCTCCCACTAAATATTGGTATAAATAGAGGGACATTTTCTCCACTCCAAGGACATTAATAGAGGCATTTATTCCACTACCTACCGTTCCTATATATATATTATTGCCTTGAATGAGAAAATTAGATTTGGTTGGATTTCCACCCCAAACAACCAAGGTTTTGATAACATTCAACTTTCCTGAGCCAATATGTGGATAATTCCATAAAAGGGTAGAGAGATTGTGCCTTAGAGGGAGCTAGCTCACTTGAACAATAAGTGAATCACTTGGATTTATAAGTGGAGGGTTGAAATTGGATGGAGTGTTATTCCAACACAATTGGTGGATCACAATCTCCTTGTAGAGGAGGAGGAGGAACCTCATCTATTTTTACAAGGATGCCTTGTAGAAAACCATTACCTTCTTCTTCAAACTTCTTCTAAACTTAATCCTAACCAACATGGTTCATTGTGGTCTCTAATTCTAATTCACTTATGAGGATTCAAAAACATCAATTCTAGAGGCTGGTTAGAGGTGGCCCCATGAACTATCAAGGAAGGCCATGGCCCCTCCTTGGAAAAGAGGGTGAATGATTAACCACTTGAAGGTCTCGAACACAAACAAGAAAATATTATGTTTTGGAAAAATAAGAATAAAAGAAATCTTGTGGCCTTTTAAGAACACCAATTCACATAATACAACTCTAAAAAAGCTTCTGCAAGATGCCAACAAGTCAACATATTTTTCCAAAAGCTAGCTTGGGTATATTAAATTTGAGGATCCAACTAATGAAAAGCCAAATAGGTGTTTTCAACGATCAACCTAGGATGATGAGGATATAACTCTAAGGAGTGAAGATTCTAGAGAAAATTATCAATAACATCACAAAGGAATTATCCAAGGTACATGCCCTTTCTTGAAAGAAGAAAACATTTAAAGAGAACTCCAACAAAGATTAAAGAGGCATTTGAGTACCACAAGAACCTTTCACTTGCATTAATGTGAGTATAACCTAAACAATGCTACTAAATTTTCCTTGCCAACTTATCCAAAGTCCCTTGCTACCAGTCTACCGACTACTTAAGTGTGATGGGATATTTCAATCACTTAAATAAATTATGCCTCGTGTATGATACTTGTGTTAGAGGAACTTTCCTTACATATATCATTCACCACTATAGGAATTTAAAACCTCTCCAAACCTATTATGAAAACCCACTATTGTCTATATTTCTTTCTTTGAAAAGATCTCCAAACTTACTATGAAAATCCACTATTGTCTATATTTTTATGAAAATAAAATATTTATTTTTTCCATTAGGAACCCACTATTAATTCTCTCTTTTACTTATATAGCTAGATTGAATTTATGCTAACCACAATATTGGATGAAAAATTTATTTGCCCAGCATGTTGTCACTAAAATCTTTCATTTTTATTTATTTAGCTAAATTAAATCTATAACAAGGACAACCGTTCATGAGAAAAAAAAAATCCCACTTGTGAAATGTGTTGTTATTAAAATTAAACAAAACTAGATAGAACCTATTTTTATGCCTAATAATCCATTAAAAAAAATTATGTTTTTTGTCGAGCAATTGACTCGCACCCTCAACTTATCCCTTAAACTTTAAACATCAAATATAATAGAGATCAAATCCAAAATCCAAGTAATCTACACCTATTTGTAGGTAACATTTACTAATCCCCTTGCCCTTTAGTGTGAAATTATCATTTCACATAGTGAGTTTGTTATAGTGATCCTATTTATTTGTTTTCACACTAGTGATTACGGCTTTTGCAAACATGCCTTCCTGGTCTTATCTATTCTTGGCTGAGGGATTCTAGCGAAGATATTTGAAATGTGTCCTACATAGGATATACCTATCAATAGAAATGTTATGTTTGTCTCGAATGATTTCAATCGAAGATGAATTGCGCTCCAGAATATATACTTAAATTTGACATATTTTTTAATCTTTCAGAATTGATACGCATTCTGGTCCTTAGTTGGAGAGCCACTTCTTCAGCAGCGGTCCACATTTGGAGGCAACACAAAAATCTACCGAAGAGAAAACAGAACACAAAGTTCTAGATGCCGATCAAGTGACTTGCATTGCTTTAAATACGAATGTGTTTTCATTTAAATTGGAATTTGACATTCAATGCCTTTATTTTTGTTGTTTCTTACAGATAATTCAAGTGAAAATGTAAAAAATGACCTCAAGTGCCAAGGACTGCTTCTTGATGCCTGTTTTCTACTACATTATAATTTGATCTTTCAAGTATGGGCGGTTTTTGTTTTAATGTTTTAAAAAGCATCCCTCAGTTTCATTTAGGGAAAGTTTCGAATAATGTTTACAGTATATTTTATCACTTTCTATTCTATGTCCATAAGCATAAATATTTATCATCATTTTATTTCAGAACAAAGAGATAAACTTCACTTTTCTTTATATTTTTTAATCGGTCCTTGATAGAGTATCATATTTTCTGATAATGGAGGTCCATTGTAAGAAACAAGACATCAGAATCAAAGTAAGAAACAAGACATCAGAATCAAAGTACTATTTGGAGATTGTATACTGATTATGTTTGGATTATTGAGATTGGTATCAGTAGAACGGCAGATTTGGAGTCTTGATGGTGTTAATCCATTTTTATTATTAAAAAACAATTCAAACATTTTTTTATCGGAGTTTTTTGAAAAATTCTAAAAAACAATTTAAACACTTTTGCAAAACAATTTAAACACTTTTGTTTGCTAGAAACTTTTTTACGGGAGTTTTTGAAAAAAAACACCTAATTCAAATAAAAAAATAAAAATAACTTTCTAAGTTAATGTGTAACCTCTATAAACAACCCCTTGTTAAAATCCCTTCTTAAGCTTTTGGTCGTGAAAATGACTTCTCTGTTCGTGTTGACGCAGTTGTTATACCACAGTTCTCTCTTCCTTCCAAGTTAGACAATGCAAAGAGATCTTTACTGGATGCTGGTGACATTCTGCTTTCATTGGCGCAATTTTAGCAGCTTCTAAGGACTTTGCCTGTGGAGCACGTCTCCAAGCTTTGCAAGAGAATGTTATGGGTATGGGTGTTTTAGCTAATATTTCAGGTGGTTGTATGTCTTGTTTAGTGCATATTCTTCGTCAAAGAAATCATTGGTGGATTTTCTAGTTACTTGCTTTGGGTTATGCATTGAAAGGGTTGAATGAGGCAGGGTCCGTAGAATCAGTTAATATAGTCGAATTAGAGAGCCTCCTCAGCCAACTTGAACCATCCATATCAATGTTCGTGAAATCTTGGCTTGCTTTTATGGCACTGTTTATCTTCACAGAAGCTTGTGTCACGTGAACGCAAAGAAATGTAGTGGTCTATATGAGACTTTTTGGAAGCTTTTCCGGTGGGTTTTCCAGGTCAAAATCCGGCAGCAATTTATTGGAATCTCAAGTTTGATAGCTAGTTTCTGCACAATCAAAGCGTCCCAGGGGTTTTTCAGGATGCTGAATCCAAATATGCAATTAAAAAACCATTTTAACTGCAACAAATCAAGATTTAACCTCAATTTCTTCTGCCGGATTCCATCACCAGAATCTCCAAAAAATCACATTATAGACAACTCCCAAAGAAATTGCTTGTTGAGCTACTCACTACGAGTAATAATGAGGCGTGAGAAGAGGTTGCATTCTCATTAAGACTCGTATCAAGTATTAATTCAGAGATCTGGCAGTCACCGTATATAACCTTAACGTCCAACTGTGCAGAGATGCATCGAACAGACGCCAGATAGATGGATTTTCATGTTCATGAAAATCATTTTCACAGCCATCAAAGTTATCAGTGCATCATGAAAATAAAAATACACCTCAGAAGCATCATATCTAGCCGTTGGTTCAGTTTTTTTTAAAGAGTATGAAGGTAACATAGGGAGAACTCAGATGGTCTCACTGCCCGCCCTCTAAAATGTGTAAAATGGGTAGAACTTGTCCTTTACAATTTTAAATACACAAATTTTTAGTCCTTTTAGTACAATTGGTTGAGAAAAGGTTTTATTAGTAAAGCGGTTTGTGATTAAACTTTATTGGGCTGCTAAGCAAGGAGCTGGGAGAGGAGACATTTGACTTACAAAACAGGGAAAAAAATTTGGAAGCAAGTGAATTCTTGAATAACAAACAATTTTTGAGAGACATGGATCTAACCGCCTCATTCTTATCATCTAGTTTGAATTAAAAATTACCAATATGTAAATTTCCGGGTCCAACTTCACTCTTACTTGAGATTTGAGTTGTTTTTTCTTGAATTGTAAATGTACTAGCACAACCACATTTACCAATGTGTTTAATATATAAAGCACATGTACAATCATATTAGTAAATGTTGGATCTCAGGGTTTAGTGATCCATAATGTATTAAGAATGTCTTTAGGAAAGACATGCTTACTACATTATAGATCACAAACACCTAAGATCTAACATTAGTAAATGTGATGAATATATGCCCATATACATCAACCACATTAAGAATTATTAAGTGTCTATTGTTAAAAGCTAATTATTTCTAATCACTAACAACTATATAAATAACAATAACTATTTTAGTGTATATTTTTATATTTATGGTTATTAGTATTAATTATATTAATATTTAATATTTCCCAAATTATAATGTAATTAACGAACATAAAATCAATTAGATATTGTAATAAACTTTTTATTCTCAAAAATATATATAGATATATTATTATAATTAAATTAATTAAAAAATTAATATAAACCTAAAAGATTGATATTATAAATTCAATGAATTAATGATTAAAAACTAAATTAAAAATCCAAAAATTGATATTATAAATACAAAACAATAATATTAAAAAACAAACCAAAAAAATTAATAAACTTAAGAAACTAAAATATTATAATCTCAAAAAATATAATAATAACATAAACACAAAATTAACCCATTATAAACCCTAAACCATTAATATTAAAAACCTAATTATCAAACTTCACACCGGCATTTTAATAATTTAAAACCAAGTGATCCAATACTTTACTCTTAGTTAAAATTTTAAAAAACTTAAAATTATTCTTTTTAAATTTTATTAAATAAAACATAATATATATATAATTAAGATACTATAGGTATTAAATTAAAAATAATAATGATTTACTTATTCACTTAATTTATCTGTTTAAAAACTATATATTATAAAAACTTTATATAACTAGCATCCGTTTCTTAAAGTTCATCACGAAAATAATATATAAAAGTAAGACATTATCGATATCAAAATAAAAATTAAAACCATATTTTATCATTTAATCGTTTTTTTTTTCACAAATTGCTTGAGCTAAGTTGTGTTTTGGTAATTAATATTTTAAAAAACAATATAATTTCTGATGACTTGACATAAGTTATTACGCACATCACTTAGTGTAAGTTTTCATTTTCAAAATAATATTTTAAAAAACAATGCATATAAAATAGATTTCTATTTTTTCCATTTATTTTGAATTGATTTAAATTACCAAAATATATAAATAATTGTAACAAATGGAACATGAAAAGATAGCAAGTGAGAAAGAACTTTGATCCTATTCTATAAAAGTTAAAAACCGTTTTACACATGCTATATAATATTTATCTAGAATTTTTTTTAAATAGGAAAGAATAAACTACATAAAATAGTAGCTATTATTGTGGTTTTAGATTAAATATAATTTTAATTGAACTAAAAAATAATAAGTATTTTGTCATAAAATAAATAATAATAAAATATTGTATGTTGAATGTTTTATCAAAAAATTTAAGAAATATAATTAATTAATATTATATTAATATTATATACAAAGTTTTGGAAGACTATGATCGTGTTTGTTAAGAACACTCCCTTCGATTTGAAGTCACTAGTCAATTCTCCACTTCTAATTGGCGTGACATATTGGACATGATGAACATGTAGTCCTGCCAAAAACTTACAAAAAAAACACATATACACACTCGTTTATTATATATATATATATTATATATATATATAATAATTATATATATATATATATATGGGTCTCAAGGGTGAAGCTCCACTGTCGAGTCCCCATCTGTACAAGTACCTAGCCAATCGGGGGAGATCTTAGGCCCTCTGTCATACACCCAAAAAGATTTTTTTTTTATTTGCAATTATAACATATGCATATTCCAATGCTATTAACCACATTGTACGCTTACATATTTCAATGTTATTTATTCGCGTCGTATGTATTACATTTTGATTTATACATAATTCAATTGCATATTTAATTGGTTTCCATCCCCGCAAACATGAGTCCATCTACCAACGAAGGTGGCAATCTCGGCATTTACTCAGGCCCACGGGGCAAGTTAAATATACACAGTCGATTGGGTATGGAATGACGAGTCATAGATCCATGACCGTCGACATGGCCACCTTACTGTTGATAGATTTGGCATGTTACATTAATGCATGCACTACCACTGTATATGGCATGTGCAACGTTGCCCAACACTGTTATTGCCTCACGATCCCTATTCGATTGATGGTCCTGTAGCTGACTTGGCAATCCAACGACTATGGATGGCTCGAGCATGTTCACATCACTTGGTCTCCTTTTGGAAATTCATTTCTCCGCCATTTGCGAGCTCCATCGTTTGGTTGCTGCTCTCGTTCATGCGTCTATTCACTCGGCGCCCAGGCTTCTGTGAGCTATTGAGAGGTGCTCAGAACGCTAAAGCTTGGTCCTTGCACCCAAATCTGGTTACAAGTGAGTTTCTAAGTGTTTGGTCCGTGCACATCGTTTTCCTTCATGCAGCAATGATCGACCCTGTTTTAATATTGAGAATTTTTTTTTTGTTTTTGTTTATGAGGAGCTCTTTATGTATTTTCTACTAATACCCCCTCTTTCTTTGCAGGGTCCTCACGTCTTTGCCTTCAAGCTTAGCTTCGATCGGGACTCGGTTCTCCAGAGATGGATTTAATTTCCAAATACTCAGGGTATGAGGTTTTTCCCAGGTCTGGTCATGGTATTTTAATTGTTTTTCCCAGGATACCGTAGAGCGAGCGTTCTTACCCTGAATTTGCTACAGTTTATGTATGTGTTAAATTGGATTCTCAGTCCGATTACCTTGAACAGGGATTCGGCCATGCCGGCGCACTTCCAGGCTTTAACACCCTCTGGCTAGTTCTGCTTTGCCTTTACGTTTCAAGTTATGGGTCCATTTGTAGAGATTGATAAGGGTTTATTTGGGACCGAGCCCTCTGAAGGCTTCTCTCGTTTTCCATTGTTGTTGTCACTATGTTATTTCCATTTTTTTTTTTTAAAGACCTCGGGTCTATTTGTAAACACTCGGCCTAGCAAAGGCATGCCGAATTAAAGTCAAACCCTTATGGCTTCAATTCCAGCTTTCTTCTGTTACTCATGCATTGTATAATTGCAAGGTTATTCAGCTACGAGGGTTTTTACCTCGGGAGCTCTTTTAAGTCGCACAGGCCTGCTATGATAACTTAGCTGTAATACAGCATGATTTCTTCTGAATTTGTGTTGCTCCATTAGTATTGAATGTTAAATGATGATGCACTCGATTTATAGAATGATTTATACAGATATAATGGACATTGGAAACATCCCCTCCTTGGTTAATGCATCTGTGGAGATATGTTATTTTCTCTATGTGAACGTTATGTTATTTTAGCTTCCTGCTACAATGTTTCAATTGTTGATTCGCAAGTTCTATGCGCGGTGTTAGAATAAAATGAATGATTTGTTTACTATTTTCCGTGGAATTATTAATATTGCATAGTATTATATGCACTGTTCCTATAAATCCTGGTCTTCGACTTGCTTATTTGTTACGCCACTCTGGTTACACATTCCTGAGGTAGTCATTCTCATTCTTGTTGTTTAGGTTTGGTCAATTGTTTAGCAGCAAGTCACTGTTACTTGCTTATTGGTAACGTGCCTGCACAAAGCCGTCTCTCAACGCATGCTTGACCAGTTTTACCTGAATTAACTCAGACAAGGGTTTAAATACCAACATGATAGCCTAATGGTTTCTCGGGCCTCTGGTTCGTAATGAGATAGCCGCTCACTCAAGGGCTGGTTCGACCTTCGACATGGGCCATCCACCTATCATTAAATGTAAACAATTTGTCTATTGAGCACATTTTAGATCCCTCTCGTCAACAATTAAACAAGTGACTGTAGGGTTGACAACGCTGTTCCTTTTTGTTTCCTTTTTCATTGTCTGGTCTACCTCGTTCACCACCTCTATTATGTCCAGCCGGACCTCATTCACGTGGAAAGGGCTGGTTTTGATGCTAGGTTGATGGCACCTTACCGAGTGCTAGAATGTTAGGTGTGCTATGTCATGGGGTCTCATTAACTAAGCACTTTGCTGACTACAGCTTCTCCTGCTTTGCTATCCTGGTGAAACCCCTTTGTTGTTGTTTCTTTTTTTTTTTTTTTTCTAGGGAACATGTTTGTCTTTCCTTGCTGGTTCTCTATTTTCCCATTTGCCTGAGTTCCGCACCTCCTCGACAGTATTCTATTCCTAACAAACAAGAATTTAAGAGGGGTTCTGCATGTACAGGTTTGTATGCGGACCCCCTAAATATATATTTCTAATTGACCCTCAAATTAGTTACATGGGCACGTGTAGGGGTCTCTTCCACAATTACTAAGTTTTTCCTTCTATAACACAGTACTGTACGCGGACCCCCTAAATATATATTTTTAATTGACCCTCAAATTAGTTACATGAGCACGCGCAGGGGTCTCTTCCACAATTACTAAGTTTTTCCTTCTATAACACAGTACCACTATGCAGATATTGAATATAACCTACTGTACTAACATTTCACTTCTTTTTAAAATGGTTCAGTCCACTTACCTATGGCACTGCAACCTGCAACACTTGAGAAATTGAGATTACCTCTATTTAGCTGCTTTCATTCTGCCTCCTGCCCATGAGTTTCGTCTTTCAGGACTAGAATCTCCCCCCTAGCTCTCTTGTAGGACCACTGTCCACTGCAAGATAGTCGCACTTAGTGCTCGGCTATCTGGTCATCACCAGACTAAGCCATTTTCCTCTTTCTCTTCTGTCTGTCCCAACAGCACAGAACCTTCCCTCTTTCCCTCTTCCCCCTTTTCCTCTAGAAGCCCTTCCAGTTAGGGAAAATAGTTAGGGTTGGGAATCACAGCAACTGTCTTGCCTCTAACTTCCCCCTTGAGAAGTTGCCAGCTTTTAAAAAAAACATTTCTTAATTTTTTTTAAAATCCAATACCATTTAAATTCAAACAGATAATAATGTCAATATAGTTTTTCATTTGCCACAGTAAAGTCAAATATTTACATTTATCCTGGGGCATTACATCTCCCCCTCCTGAAATTAGACATCGTCCCGATGTCTTTCGGCCACAAACAACCTTGGATACGCCTTTTTCATAAGCTCCTCATCTTCCCAGGTGGCCTCATCAGGCCCAAAGTGCTACCACTGCACTTTAACATGGGTAATAGCTCGCTTCCGCAGCATTACTTCTCTCCGGTCGAGGATGTTTAGCGGTTCGAACAAGATTTCTCCTTCCGGTTCGACCTGCAACATGCAACATCCTAAGTCAGTTTTCCTTTAAAAGGAAACATGTCAACTAATTTATCAGAGATAATTCTCACCTGTATATCCTGCCATCTGATTACATGTTTAGGATCATAAACATATTTTTTTAACATGGAAACATGAAAGACGTTATGTACCCTTATATGACTTGGCAGAGTGAGCTGGTAAGCTACCGACCCAATTCTTGCTAGGACTTGGAAGGGTCCACAAAATCGGGGTGCCAATTTAGCGCACCTGCTCCACTGCAATGTGCTCTTTTTCACTCGAATTCTCACGTATACATGGTCACCAACTTGATATTCTTTAAATTTCCTCTTCCAGTCAGCAAAATTCTTTTTCCTATCCTAAGCTGCCTTTAAATTAACTTGCACTTTCTTAACCATTTCTTCCATTTCCTTAAGCATGTCGGGTCCCAATGTTAACCTATCTTCCGGCCCACCCCAACTTGAGGGTGTACGACACTTCTGCCCATATAATACCTCAAACGGGCTCATTTGTAATGATGTATGATAGCCATTATTATATGCAAACTCGACCAAGTGCAGATAATCTTCCCACTTCTTCAGTTGTTGCATTACATATGCCCTTAACATGTCTTCCACCACCTGGTTTACCCATTCTGTTTGTCCATCAGTTTAAGGGTGGAATGTTGTGCTGAAATTCAATTAAGTCCCCAATTCTCCAAACAATGTTTTCCAAAAGACTGAGGTAAATTTCACATCACAGTCTGAAATTATTGTTTTAGGTAATCCATGCAGCCTAAATATGTTCTGCATAAAGATGTGGGCAATCTGCACAGCTCTATAAGTCAATTGCACAGGTATAAAATGTGCTGATTTACTTAATTTGTCCACTACCACCATGATGGAATCATTATTCTTCCTTGTCTTGGGCAATCCCGTTATAAAGTCCATGGAAATGGTTTCCCACTTCCATTCTGGAATAGGTAGTGGTTGTAACAACCCTGCAGGATGTTGATGCTCTGCCTTAATTTGTTGGCACTCCAAACACCGTGCCAAGTACTCCACCACATCCTTTTTCATACCTGGCCAATAATATTCCTTTCGGAGTGCTATTATTATTTTCTGATACCCTGGGTGTCCATCATAGTGAATTTTATGAAATTCTTCCAAAATCAAGTTTTTAAGGCTGTTTTGATGGGGCACATACAGTCTTCCCTGATAATACAACATTCTAGCAGTACCTAAAGCATAACCCAACTATTTTTCTTCGGGTGCTATGTTTGCTGTTTTATTTGCTGATATATTGTATCTTGTTCTGCTGCCCTCTTAATCATCTCTGCAAAGGGGCTTTCCTATTCGCTGGAAGAAACCTCATATAACCATTGCAATTTTTGACTTAAAGCATCTGCCACCCGATTTTATTTCCCTTTCAAATGTTTGATTTCGAAATCAAAGCCACCTAGAAAATCCACCCACCGTGCTTGTCGGGCATTTAAGGTGGGCTGGCTAAAATAATTGGTTAGACTGTGGTGGTCTGTCAAAAGTAAAATTTTCCGTCCCAAAAGATAATGTCGCCACATTTTCAAGGCGTGAGTGATGGCTGCCAATTCTAGATCATAAGCGAACTATTTCTGCTCATGGTCTTTCAGTTTCCTGGACTCGTAAGAAATTACTTTCCCTTCCTGCATCAACACGCCTCCTACACCTTCTTTGCTTGCGTCAGTACACACCACATAATCCTTGTTGGGATCAGTTATGCTTAGAATGGGTGCGGTGGTGAGCAGATGCTTAAGCTGCTCAAAACTTTTTTGGCATTCCGAGGTCCACCTAAAATCTCTTCCTTTCTTTTGTAGGGAAGTGATAGGATATGCTACTCTTGAAAATCCTTCTACAAATTGTCTATAATAACTGGCTAATCCCATGAAGGATCTGACGTCTACTACATCCTTCGGTACGGGCCATTCCATTATGGTTTTTATCTTTTCGGGATCTACAACGATCCCTTCCTTCATGATTATATGGCCCAAATACTGTATTTATTCCTTGAAGAAGTCACACTTGCTGAACTTGGCATATAACTGGTGTTCTCGGAGGGTCTGCAACACTAATCTGAGGTGTTCCTTTTGCTCTTCCATAGTGCGGGAATATATCAGTATATCATCAATGAAGATCAGCACAAATCTATCCATATATTGATGAAATATGATGTTCGTTAAACACATAAAAGTCGCAGGGGTGTTAGTTAACCCAAAGGGTAGTACCACAAACTCGTAATGTCCATACCTTGTTCTAACAGCAGCCTTAGCTATGTATTCCTCCTTAATCCGGATTTGGTGATAACCGGATTGCAAACCGATCTTGGAAAAAACTGTTGCCCCTTCCACTTGATCAAAAAGTTCATCGATCTGGGGTAAGGGATACTTGTTTTTGATGGTCAATTTATTCAACTGATGATAATCTATGCACATGCGAAGGGTCCCGTCCTTTTTCTTGACAAATAATACTGGAGCTCCCCAAGGAGACACACTGGGGCGAATGTAATTTTTGTCTAGCAGTTCCTGTAACTGCATTTTTAACTTTGTCAACTCAGGTGTACTCATTCTATAGGGTGCTCGGGATACCGGTGATGCCCTCGATACCAACTCGATAGTAAAGTCTATATCTCTCTTAGGTGGCAATCCGGGAATCTCCTCTGGAAACACATCAACAAATTCTTGTATCACAAGGATGTTGTCCAAAGTGGTTGTTTTATCTTTCAAGTTAGCATAGCCCACTTGGATGGCATAAATCTGACACCCATTCTTAATGCATTTCGCTAATTGAGAGGCATTTATTGGCCGAATCTGCACTGATCGCTTAATCCCCTGCAGCTCCTGCCTTGCTCCAAGTTCATCTCTGTAATAGATAGTCTTTGTTTTGTAGTTGACTAGGGACTAGTGTTCTTCTAACCAATCCATACCAATACGGACATCATATGAACCAAGGGGAAGTACATTCAAGTCTGCCTTTATTGACTGTCATACTATCTTTAAGGGGCAGTTATCGACCTTAGCAAGTACTCTTCGCTTTGCCCCTGTAGCCAACTGTACTAACCATGGGTTCCTAAATTTAACAGTTTGCAATTTACAATGCTCCACAAGCTTAGGAATAATATAACTTAATTTGGCTCCAGGATCAATTAAAACAGTTACAGTAGGGTCCGAAATTTTACCTTCGAATTCCACCATGGTCGGCTGGTACTCCGCCTGACGGTCTTCTATGGCAGCATTAATCCTGGGTAGACTACATCCTACGTCACTGATGGTTGATGCTTCATGGATCTGGGAAACCTGTTTGGTTCCCTTCCGTTGAGGACAATTTTTAATGTAATGGGGTCCACCGCAGCCCCAACACTGCACGGGAGGTCTTGGTGTCCCTTCACTATCTAATTTACCAGGGGGTTCACTGGTCCTTGACTCATTGGTTAGCTTTGACCTGAGTGCATTTTTCTACAAATTCCTATTGTTTTTCCCTTTTGCAAAGCCCCTGTTACCTCCACCTTGACTCCCTTTATTATTTCCAGCCAATCTATTGTTTCTCTTATCAGTCCCTCTTTTACCTGGAACCTCTCGCTTCTGTTTACTTTGCTGGTAGCAAATTCTAGCTTTACGTATTACTTCATCCATTGTCTTCGGATTTTCAAACTCAATCATTTCCCTCATATTCAAGGGTAAACTACTAACAAATCTTTGTAATTTAGCCTTTTACTCTCTAATATAAGGTACATAACGAAGTAATGATGTAAAACAAGTGATAAATTCATCCATGGTTTGCTGTCCCAGACGCAAGTCATGAAATTATCTCACTTTTTTATCATAGAAACGTTCTGTCAGGTACCTTTCCTTAAAATATTTTTGAATTTTTTCCTAAGTGATATTCTGTTCACTTACTCATCTCACAATCTTGACTTCCTCCCACCACAGAGTGGCTTTCCCTTGTAATTGGAAAATGGCTAACCGTGCCTTGAGGTTATGATTGTATTCATATAGCTGGAAAATTTGTTCATATTAATCAACCATGCCTCAGCTGCCTCCTCCTGTTTCCCATCAGAGTGTGGCAGTTTAATCTTACAAAATTCCCCTTGCAACTCTATCCATTTCCTCTTTGATGTCTGCTGCTTGGAAGCGTTATCAAATCGCTCTTCCCATTCTTCATCCCCTCCTTCGAATCCCTATGGTTTTGTGTGGTGATTCTGTTCCTCTGACACCCTTTGCTGCTCAGTACTGGGATTCAACTGTTGCTGATTCTGTTTGTCTAATAGGCTCTTTAAAATCCTTTCCTGCTCCATGGTTAACCTCGCGTTATCCTCCCGTAATCAGGCCATTTCATTTTTCAACTCTTGTACTCTTTCTAATATTGCAAGGTTGGTATTGCGAGTCTCCTCTCCAAGTTGTACCCATAATTCTGGGTTATTTCCAGGGATTATTGCAGGTCCTTGACCTGCTACAAACCTATGTGTTCCACTGCCTGCCCTTCTCATGTTGGCTTCCTTCCGCTTTTATTGGTCTTGGCCTAAGAATATGAACAAAGAAAGGGTTAGCACATCACAGATTTTTTTTATTTTTTATTTTGTTCTTTGAGTATAAGTAGAAATTAAGCTAATATACAATGAATTCCACTTCAGCCATTGATTTCCCAGAGGCCACAGTTTTGAAAATGTGGCTCTGATACCACTTGTCATACACCCAAAAAGAATTTTATTTATTTATTTGCAATTATAACATATGCATATTCCAATGCTATTAACCACATTGTACGCTTACATATTTCAATGCTATTTATTCACATCGTATGTATTACATTTTGATTTATACATAATTCAATTGCATATTTAATTGGTTTCCATCCCCGCACACATGAGCCCATCTACCAATGAAGGTGGCAATCTTGGGATCCCTATTCGATCGACGGTCCTAGAGTCGACTTGGTGATCCAACGACTATGGATGGCTCGAGCCTGTTCACATCACTTGGTCTCCTTTTGGAAATTCATTTCTCCGCCATTTGCTAGATCCATCATTTGGTTGCTGCTCTCGTTCATGGATCTATTCACTCGATGCCCAGGCTTCTGTGAGCTATCAGGAGGTGCTCAGAATGCTAAAGCTTGGTCCTTGCACCCAAATCCGGTTACAAGTGAGTTTCTAAGTGTTTGGTCTATGCACATCGTTTTCCTTCATGCAGCAATGATCGAGCCTGCTTTGATCATTCGGAATTATTTGCTTTTTTGTTTATCAGGAGCTCGTTATGTATTTTCTACTAATACCCCCTCTTTCTTTGCAGGGTACTCACGTCTCTACCTTCAAGCTTAGCTTCGATTGGGACTCAGTTCTCCAGAGATGAATTTAATTTCCAAATACTCCGGGTATGAGGTTTTTCCCAGGTTTGGTCATGGTATATTAATTGTTTTTCCCAGGATACCATAGAGCGAGGGTTCTTACCCTGAATTTTCTACAATTTATGTATATGTTAAATTGGATTCTCAATCCAATTACCTTGAACAGGGATTCGGCCATGCTGGCGCACTTCCAGGCTTTAACACCCTTTGGCTAGTTCTGCTTTGCCTTTACGTTTCAAGTTATGGGTCCATTTGTAGAGATTGATAAGGGTTTATTTGGGACCAAACCCTCTGAAGGCTTCTCCGATTTTCCATTGTTGTTGTCACTATGTTATTTCCAGTTTTTTTTTTTTTAAAGTCCCCGCGTCTATTTGTACACACCCGGCCTAGCAAAGGCATGCCGAATTAAAGTCAAACCCTTACGGCTTCAATTCCAGCTTTCTTCTGTTACTCATGCATTGTATAATTGCAAGGTTATTCAACTACGAGGGTTTTTACCTCGGGAGCTCTTTTAAGTCGCACAGGCCCATCATGATAACATAGCTGTAATATAGCATGATTTCTTCTGAATTTGTGTTGCTCCATTAGTATTGAATGTTAAATGACGATGCACTCAGTTTATAGAATGATTTATATAGATATAATGGACATTGGAAACATCCCCTCCTAGGTTAATGCATCTGTGGAGATATGTTATTTTCTCTATGTGAACGTTATGTTATTTTAGCTTCCTGCTACAATGTTTCAATTGTTGATTCGCAAGTTCTATGCGCGGTGTCAAAATAAAATGAATGATTTGTTTACTGTTTTCCGTGGAATTATTAATATTGCACATTATTATATGCACTATTCCTATAAACCCTGGTCTTCGACTTGCTTATTTGTTATGCCTCTCTGGTTACACATTCCTGAGGTAGTCATTCTCATTCCTGTTGTTTAGGTTTGGTCAATTGTTTAGCAGCAAGTCACTATTACTTGCTTATTGGTAACGTGCCTGCACAAAGCTATCTCTTGACGCATGCTTGACCGGTTTTACCCGAATTAACTCAGAAGAGTGTTTGCCTACCAGCATGATAGCCCGATGGTTTCTCGGGCCTCTGGTTCGTAATGAGATAACCGCTCACTCAAGGGCTGGGTCGACCTTCGACCTGGGCCATCCACCTATCATTAAATGTAAACAATTTGTCTGTTGAGCACATTTTAAATCCCTATTGGCAACAATTAAACAAGTGACTGTAGGGTTGACAACACTGTTCTTTTTTGTTTCCTTTTTCATTGTCTGGTCTACCTCGTTCACCACCTCTATTATGTCCAGCCGAACCTCATTCACGTGGAAAGGGCTGGTTTTGATGCTAGGTTGATGGCACCTTACCGAGTGCTAGAATGTTAGGTGTGCTATGTCATGGGGTCTCATTAACTAAGCACTTTGCTGACTACAGCTTCTCCTGCTTTGCTATCCTGGTGAAACCCCTTTGTTGTTGTTTCTTTTTTTTTTTTTTTCTAGGGAACATGTTTGTCTTTCCTTGCCGGTTCTCTATTTTCCCATTTGCCTGAGTTCTGCACCTCCTCGACAGTATTCTATTCCTAACAAACAAGAATTTAAGAGGGGTTCTGCATGTATAGGTTTGTATGCGGACCCCCTAAATATATATTTCTAATTGACCCTCAAATTAGTTACATGGGCACGTGTAGGGGTCTCTTCCACAATTACTAAGTTTTTCCTTCTATAACACAGTACCACTATGCCCACAAGATTTAGCTATCCAGATATAAAAACGAAAACAACAAGAAACTAGTACTAAACATTATCATATAGTACAGATGTATGAATTATTGACAGTCAGCGTTGAATTTTCTTTCAATTCCTGATAAACCATTAAAAGATGAATGGAAATCCTGACAGAGGCTGCCATGTTCACATACTCAAAACATCCAAACAGAAAGCAAGATTTGGGGAAAATCCCATTATATCAAACAACAGAATGTAGCATGGGAACGACCACCATCCAACAGTAGACTATAAAACTTAAAAGTTCATGTGAATGCATATTTGAAAGTATGAATAAGCTTAAACAAGATATTGTGAGCAGCTTCACTCAGGTTATCCCCTGAAGAATGCAGCTTCACTCAAGTTATCCCCTGAAGAATTCTTTCCAACACATTTCCAACCCACATAGAACAACCAGATGAGCCATGGGAAAACCATGGCGCAGTTAAAAAATATACATAATTACATCGGATTAACCACTGTACAAACTAGGTGCTGGAAAGGCAAAAACCTTCTACACGAGTAAAGAGTATAGGTCTTCACCACTACAGCTCTCAGCTGTTAAAATTTACCACACTGCTAACTCAGCAGGACTTCGAAACACTGTGTAACAGAAGCAATAAAGTCGACAAACCCAGTTCCAAATAACTAGAAGAGCCAAGCTCAGCCAAAAAGCAAACATTCGAAGATAAATCCCTTACTCGGGAACCGCGGGAAACGAAGTCTAGAAAGGTGCCTACCACGCAACAATGACGGACAACCCCAGACTCCTGAAGAGAACCTACAAGTAGAGAGCACTGCATCAACATTAGTCAACAAAGTTTGTGGAAAACGATTAACCAAAAAAAAAACAAAATTTCAGTGGCAAAGAATTTCAAAATTACACTATAGAGCACTTACCCGGTTTCCTCCATATGATAAGGATGCCATAACCCTGCATATGTAGGCCTTCTAACTCGTTCAAGGGCTGGAAAGACAGACAGAGCAGGCCCGCAAAAAACAAAGGGGAGAAATGGAGCTGGCGCCTAGAAGTGGAAATGAAAATGCAACAAGGCAACTGAGAGCTGGAAAGACCTAACCTCGAAAAGATCTGTACCGTAGGATCACAACCCAGTCCATCCTCCGTTGATGTGGCGATAAGCTCGAGGAAGGTGACTACAAAGGGAAGGGCCTGCTCGTGCCACGTAGAGGGCAGAGTAGGAAAATTAACAACGTAAACCAAAAGCATTAACCAAATGGTACAACTTATCCAATGCATATTTAATGAGGTTGCCAAATGTAACATAAAGTCACCGAGTTTACAGATTGCAAGGAGGTGGGAGTTTCCCAAAGTGCAAGTATAGTTAATGAAAAACAGTCCTGGTAGTACCAAGCCTTTAACCATCACCATAAGACAATATTCTGATTGCTAAAACTTTACAATCGACCGGAGTAGTGAGGACTGTAGAAAGATTGTTAGGTGAGGTTGACAAGAAGTCCAACTTAATATTTTTCCATTAGTAATATTAAAATATATATAAAAAAAAAAATTACTATTGTATTCGTCTTTCGTGCTGATATGTGTTGAGTTTTGGAGACATGCCAATTAGTATCAGAGCCTAGTAACCAAAACTATGGCCTCTGGGAATTGAAAAATGTTAGGTAGATAAAGTACATACAATTTATTTTCGTCTCTATTGAGCAGTTCAAGAAAAATAGTTAGTGCGTTGACCTTTTTTTTTCTATCACTTTTCTTATGTTAAGAACAGGAAAACAAAAGACTGACAGTATGAGAAGAGGAGAGAGTGCATCGCAAAGGTTTTTGGTGGGTCAGGGACTCGTAACTGGTCCTGAGAATAATCCTGAATTATGGGTACAACTCGGAGAGGAGGCCCACAATACAAGCTGGCAATTTTGGAGATAGTACAAGAGTTGAAAAATGAAATGGCCCGGTTACGGGAGGATAACACAAAGTTAACTATGGAACAAGAGAGGATTATAAAAATCCTGTTCGATAAACAGAATCAATAGCCAGCGAATCCCAGTGCTGAGCAGCAAAGAATGTCAGAAGAGCAGAACCACCACACAGAACCTGAAGAGTCAGAAGGAAGGGAGGAGGAACGATCTGATAATGCTTCTGAACAACAGACATCAAAAAGGCAACAGATAGAGTTGCAAGGGGAATTCCGTAAAATCAAACCGCCACACTTTGACAGAGAACAGGAGGAAGCCGTTGAGGCGTGGTTGATTAATTTGAACAAATATTTCCAGCTATATGAATACGATCACAACCTCAAGGCATGGTTGGCCATCTTCCAATTACAAGGAAATGCCACCTTGTGGTTGGAAGAAGTTAAGATTGTAAGAGGAGTAATTGAATGGAACATAGCTTGGGAGAAATTTCAAATATACTTTAAAGAAAGATACCTGACCAAGCGTTTTTATGACGAAGAGGCAAGAGAATTGCATGACTTGCGGTTGGGACAACAAACCATGGACGAAATTATCACTTGTTTTACTTCATTACTTCGTTATGTACCTTATATTAGAGAGGAAAAAGATAAAGTACAGAGGTTCATTAGTAGTTTACCTCTGAATATGCAGGAAAGGATTGAATTTGACAATCCAAAGACAATGGATGAAGCGATACGTAAAGCCAAGATTTGTACCAGCAGGGTAAACAGAAGGGAGAAATTCCAGGTAAAAAAATGGAATGATAAGAGAAGTAATAAGTTGACTGGAAATAATAAGGGGAATCATGGTAGTAGTAACAAGGGTTTTGGTAAGGGGAAAAACAGTAGAAATGTACAGAAAAATTTGCTCAGGTCAAAGCCAACCAATGAGTCCAGAATCGACAAACAACCTGTAAAATTAGACAGCGAAGGGCGAGCAAGGCCTCCAATGTAGTGTTGGGGTTGTGGTGGGCCTCATTACGTTAAAAACTGTCCTCAACGAAAAGGAACTGAAAAAGTTTCCAAGATCCATGAAGCATCGACAGTCGGTGATATAGGACATAGTCTACCAAGGATTGATGCCGCCCTAAAAGATCATCAGGCGGAGTACCAGCCGACCATGGTGGAATTCGAAGTTAAGATTTCAGACCTTACTGTAACTGTTTTAAATGATCCTGGAGCCACCTTAAGTTATATTAGTCCTAAGGTTGTAGAGCATTGTAAATTGCAACCTGTTAAATTCAAGAACCCTTGGCTAGTACAGCTGGCTACAGGGGCCAAGAGACGAGTGGTTGCAAAAGTCAATAATTGCTCTTTAAAGATAGCAGGACAGCCAGTGATGGTAGATTTAAATGTGCTTCCCCTTGGTTCATATGATGTTCTAATCGGTATGGACTGGTTAGAAAAACACTGGTCCTTAGTCAATTGTAAAACAAAGACTATTTATTACAAAGATGAGCTTGGAGCAAGGCAAGAGATGCAAGGGATTAAGTGGCTAGTGTAGGTTCAGCCAATAACCGCCTCTCAGTTAGCAAAATGCATTAGGAAGGGATGTCACATTTATGCCATCCAAGTGGGCTATGCTAACTCAAAAGACAAAACAACTACCTTGGAAAACATTCCAGTGATACAAGAATTTGCTGATGTGTTACCATAAGAGATTCCCAGGCTACCACCTAAAAGAGATATAGACTTTACTATCGAATTGGTGCCAGGGGCGACCTTGGTATCTCGAGCACTTTACAGAATGAGTACACCAGAATTGACAGAGCTAAAAATGCAGTTACAGGAGCTGTTAGACAAAAAATACATTCGCCCCAGTGTGTCTCCCTAGGGAGCCCCGGTATTGTTCGTTAAGAAAAAGGATGGGACCCTTCGTATGTGTGAGGATTATCGCCAGTTGAATAAATTGACAATCAAGAATAAGTATCCTTTACCCCGGATTGATGAGCTTTTTGATAAAGTAAAGGGAGCAACAATATTCTCCAAGATTGATTTGCGATCAAGATATCACCAAATCCGAATTAAGGAGGAAAACATAGCTAAGACTGCTTTTAGAACAAGATATGGACATTATGAGTTTGTGGTGCTACCTTTCGGGTTAAACAACGCGCCCACAACTTTTATGTGTTTAATGAACAACATATTCCATCAATATTTGGATAGATTCGTGCTGATTTTTATTGATGATATACTAATATATTCCCGAACTATGGAAGAGGACAGGGAACACCTTATATTGGTACTGCAAACCCTCCGAGAACATCGGTTATATGCCAAGTTCAGTAAGTGCGATTTCTTTAAGGAACAAATACAATACTTGGGACATATAATCACTAAAGAAGGGATCGCGGTGGACCTCGAAAAGATAAGGACCATAATGGAATGGCCGGTAACAAAGGATGTGGCAGACATCAAATCCTTCATGGGTTTAGCGGGCTATTATAGACGGTTTGTAGAGGGATTCTCGAGAGTAGCTTATCCTATCACTTCCTTATAGAAAAAGGGAAGAACTTTTAGGTGGACCCCTGAATGCCAAAAAAGTTTTGAGCAGCTTAAGCATATGCTCACCACCGCACCCATTCTAAGCATAGATGATCCTAGTAAGGACTATGTGGTGTGCACTGATGCAAACAAAGAAGGTGTAGGAGGCGTGTTGATGCAAGAAGGGAGGGTAGTTGCTTACGAGTCAAGGAAACTAAAAGAAAATGAGCAGAAATATTCTGCTTATGATCTAGAGTTGGCAGCCATCATTCACGCTTTAAAAATGTGGTGACATTATCTTATGGGAAGGAAATTTTTATTATTGACAGATCACCATAGTCTGACCAATTATCTTAGCCAACCCACTTTAAATGTTAGGCAAGCATGGTGGGTGGATTTCCTAAGTGGTTTTGATTTTGAAATCAAACATGTGAAGGGGAAAGAAAATCAGGTGGCAGATGCTTTAAGTCGGAAATTACAATGTTTATATGAGATTTCCTGTAGCAAATGGAAAATCCCCTTCGAAGAGATGATTAAGAAAGCAGCAGAACAAGATATTGTATATCAACAAATAAAACAGCAAGTACAACAGTCAACCATCAAAGAAAATCAGCAAGGTAATGTGTTGGATGTTACTGGAATGCTGTATTACAAGAAAAGGTTGTATGTGCCCAATCAAAACAACACTAAAAACTTGATTTTGGATGAATTTCATAAAAGTCACTATGTTGGACACCCAGGATATCAGAAAATGATCACTGCACTCCGAAAAGAATATTATTGGTTGGGTATGAAGAGAGATGTGGCAAAGTACTTGGCACGTTGTTTGGAGTGCCAATAAATTAAAGCAAAACACCAACAACCTGCGGGTTATTACAACCATTACCCATTCCAGAATGGAAGTGGGAAACCATTTCTATGGACTTCATAATAGGTTTTCCCAAGACAAGGAAAAATAACAACTCCATCATGGTGGTGGTGGACAAATTAAGTAAATCAGCACATTTTATACCTGTGCAAGCTACTTACAGAGCTATACAAATCGCTCATATTTTTATGCAGAACATATTTAGGTTGCATGGGTTACCAAAAACAATAATTTTAGACCATCATGTAAAATTTACATCGGTCTTTTGGAAAACACTGTTTGCGGAATTGGGGACTCAGCTGAATTTCAGTATAGCATATCACCCTCAGACTGACGGACAAACAGAACGGGTGAACCAGGTGGTGGAAGACATGTTAAGGGAATATGTAATGCAGCAACCAACCAAGTGGGAAGATTACTTGCACTTGGTCGAGTTCGCGTACAATAATGGCTATCATACATCACTGCAAATGAGCCCATTTGAAGTTCTGTATGGGCGGAAGTGTCGCATACCCTCAAGTTGGGGTGGACCGGAAGACAAATTGATGCTAGGTCCCGAAATGCTTAAGGAAATGGAGGAAATGGTTAAGAAGGTACGGTCCAGTTTAAAAGCAGCTCAGCACAGGCAAAAGAACTTTGCTGACCGAAAAAGAAAGTTTAAGGAGTACCAAGTGAGTGATCATGTGTATGTAAGAATTCGAGCAAAAAAGAGCACACTACAATGGAGCGGTTGCACTAAGTTGGCACCTCGATTTTGTGGACCATTCCAAGTCTTAGCACGAATTGGGCCGGTGGCTTACCAACTCGCTTTGCCAAGTCACATACAATGTCTTCCATGTTTTTGTGTTGAAAAAATATGTTCATGATCCTAAACATGTAATCAGATGGCAGGATATACAGGTGACAATTACCTCCGGTAAATCAGTCTAAGTGTTTTTCCTTTAAAAGAAAATTGAATTGGGATGTTGTATGTTGCAGGTCGAACTGGAAGGAGAAATCTTGGTCGAACTGCTGAACATCCTCGACCGGAGAGAAGTAATGCTGCAGAAGCGAGCTATTACCCAAGTTAAAGTGCAATGGCAGCACTTTGGGCTTGATGAGGCCACCTGGGAAGATGAAGAGCTCATGAAAAAAGCTTACCCAGGGTTGTTCATGGTCAACAGACATCGGGATGATGTCCAATTTTAGGAGGGGGAGATGTAATGCCCCGGGAAAAATGTAAATATTTTCCTTTACTGTGGTAAAAGACAAACTGAATATGACATTATTAGCTGTTTGAAATTTAATAATATTTTTATTATTATTTTTTTTTAAATAAGAAATGTTTTCTTTGAAGTGCTGGAAACTTCTTGAGGAGGAAGTTGGGAAAAGGCGGTTGTTGTGATTGCAACCCTAACTACCTCCCCTAACTGGAGGGGCTTCCAGAGAAAAGGAAGAGAGGGGAGGGAAAATCTACACTGTAAGGACATGCAGAGAGAGAAAAAAAAAGAGAATGGCTAAGTCTGGTGATGACCAGATAGCCAAGCACTAGGTGCAAGTATCTTGCTGAGGACAGTGGTCCTACAAGAGAGCAAGTGGGGATATTCTAGTCCCGAAAGATGAATCTCAAGGTTGGGTGGTAGATTGGAAGCGAGAAGTAGAGAGAAGGCTCAACTTCTGGAGTGCTTCGTGAGTTACAACAGTATAGGGAACAGAGGTGAACGGTTCTGTTGAAGTAATACATTGAACATCAAAACAAAAAAAACAGGTATTGAAATTATAATTGTTGTGCATGATTAATTTTTGTAACATACATAGAAAATGAAAACTGTAGTTGAAACCTCTGTACAGAATTGACTCTTTTAAATAAAATATATAGATTGATTATTGAAACTTTGGCTTTTAGAGAAACAGGAAAAGGGATGGGCACATAGAACCCCCTTAAGTTCTAGAAAAACATGTAAGTAAACGTTAAACGATAGTGAATCTGTAGGGTTTTGAAAAGATTCTAGACCATGCAAAATCCTGGCATGAGGGAAGAGAAATCCTTAGGGTGTGGTAAGTATATAGTATAGCAAAGACGTTTTCAATCAACTAACCAAAACCCTAGCTGGGTATGTAAAAAAAATCCAAACTGCAATTATAGATTTTAGGCCATGGAAAAACTGAATAAGGTTATACATGTTAATAAAAGTAAATTACCGAAAAATGTTGGAACACTGGTAAGTTGCAGACAACCATGGCATACAATGTACAGGGAAGTTTCCTCCTCAGGTCGCAACCGAGGATGGACCCCAGAGAGTCTTAATAGGTGATTACCCTAAATCGTGCAAGTGAGCCTGTCAAAGAAAAATAATGAAAAACAAACTTTCCAGAACCCTAAGGGTAGAAATTCCACAGCAATCGAATAACTAAGAAATTTTGCCCGCAAGATTTAGCTATCCAGATATAAAAATGAAAACAACAAGAAACCAGTACTAAACATTATCATATAGTACAGATGAATGAATTATTGACAGTCAGCATTGAATTTTCTTTCAATTCTTGATAAACCATTAAAACACGAATGGAAATCCTGACAGAGGCTGTCATGTTCACATACTCAAAACATCCGAACAGAAAGCAAGATTTGGGGAAAATCCCATTATATCAAACAACAAAATGTAGCATGGGAATGACCACCATCCAGTAGTACACTATAAAACTTAAAAGTTCATGCAAATGCATATTTGAAAGAATGAATAAGCTTAAACAAGATATTGTGAGTAGCTTCACTCAGGTTATCCCCTGAAGAATGCAGCTTCACTCAGGTTATCCCCTGAAGAATGAAACTTCACTCAAGTTATCCCCTGAAGAATGCTTTCCAGCACATTTCCAACCCACATAGAACGAAACCATGGCGCAGTTAAAAAATATACATAATTATATCATATTAACCACTGTACAAACTAGGTGCTGGAAAGGCAAAAACCCTCTACACGAGTAAAGAGTATAGGTCTTCACCACTACAGCTCTCAACTGTTAAAATTTACCACACTGCTAACTCAACAGGACTTCGAAACACTATGTAACAAAAGCAGTAAAGTGGACAAACCCAGTTCCAAATAACTAGAAGAGCCGAGCTCAACCAAAAAGCAAACATTTGGAGATAAATCCCTTACCCAGGAACCTCATGCAGCGAAGTCTGGCAAGGTGCCTACCACGCAGCAACGACGGACAACCCCGGACTCCTGAGGAGAACCCTACAAGTAGAGAGCACTGCATCAACATTAGTCAACAGAGTTTGTGGAAAACGATTAACAAAAAAAAAACAAAATTTCAGTGGCAAAGAATTTCAAAATTACACTATAAAGCACTTACCCGGTTTCCTCCATATGATAAGGATGCCATAACCCTACATATGTAGGCCTTCTAACTCGTTCAAGGCATGGAACGACAGACAGAGTAGTCTCGCCAAAAACAAAGGGGAGAAACGGAGCTGGCGCCCACAAGTGGAAATGAAAATGCAACAAGGCAACCAAGAGTTGGAAATACCTACCTCGGAAAGATATGGACCGTAGGATCACAACCCAGTCCATCCTTCATTGATGTGGCGATAAGCTCGAGCAAGGAAAATTTTAAGGATGGAAAATTTTCTTGAAGTTTAGAAACATTGGCGAATCTCACTAATCCCTAATATGCAAACTATAAATTTTTCAATGATATATTTGTAAAATTATTCAAATTTATAATGATTTATCATATAGCCACTATATAATGTTGGCGATTTTTAAGGTAAAATAATTTTAGATTCTAAAATTTGGGGGAATCATCTTTTATAAAAATTGGAAATTGGCGAATCGTTTTTTGGAAAAATCATGGAAAATTAGCCCATTGGGCGAACATTAGCCCCTAAAATTTTCCATGAGCTCGAGGAAGGTGACTGCAGAGGGAAGGGCCTGCTCATGCCACGTAGAGGGCAGAGCAGGAAAATTAACAACGTAAACCAAAATCATTAACCAAACGGTACAGCTTATCCAATACATATTTAATGAAGTTGCCAAATGTAACATAAAGTTGCCAAGTTTACAAATTGCGAGGAGGTGGGAGTTTCCCAAAGTGCAAGTATAGTTAATGAAAAACAATCCTAGTAGTACCAAGCCTTTAACCATCACCATAAGACAATATTCCGATTGCCAAAACTTTACAATCGACCGGAGTAGTGAGGATTATAGAAAGATTGTCAGGTGAGGTTGACAAGAAGTTCGACTTAATATTTTTCCATTAGTATTATTAAAACAAAACAAAAAAAAATTACTATTGTATTCGTCTTTCGTGTTGATACGTGTTGAGTTTTGGAGACATGACAGGGCTAGATTCGAACAAGGGAATACATGTAGTAAGAGAGGAATGGTGAGGACAAATGTGTCTGTATTGTCCTCCACCAGAAGAGTAACAATATGTAGGGCTAATGAACGACTACTTCAATTTATTCTTTTGTTTCAGGATGGCTGAATTAAGTAGATATTTAGCACAAATCAAATTTGCAGATCCACTTACACCCAACAACCTTTCTATTTTTAAGAAGTTTTAGTAGGTCTCAACTTTTTTTTTTCCAACAACACATCTATTTTTTGTTTTATTTCCACCTTCCATTTAAAATTATTCATATCGGATATTATTTCCTAACAATAAGAAGGTTCCACATAGTTAGTAATCAATGCACATATGAACTGAAATCAATATACCTTTCAGGAGGATTTCTCTCTCATGTGTATCTTATTTGTGTTGGTTGTTGAAGTTTCACATTTTCCTGATTATGTTTAACATCTATGTTTTCTTTATCATGAACATCTTTTTCTTGATTCCTTATGTTGGTAGATGATTAGGTCTCCAACTAAATTTCTTGATTTAATGGTACTTGTCCCTATTTCAAATAAGCTTCTATATTGTTTGATTTAATTACAGAAGAATCGTAAAATATCACATATCTACTAATGATAATTTTGTAGGTAGTAAGATCCCACACTCTAGATACCTTAACTACATCACTTTAACCAAGAAAGATATATTTCTTCGATCCAAGGTTTAGCTTCAAATGTTGATTCTTATGAGTAAGTACATAAGCTTCACAACCAAATTATTTTAAATTTAGATAATCATAGGGATGACCCATCCATACCTTCTCAAGGATTTTACAATTTATTGCAACTAATGGTGATTTATTTACAAGATAACAAGTAGTAGTGGCTATTTCACAAATCGTGTCACAAATTGGCATTGTTAAGCACGCTTCTTGTTTTTTTTAGAACAATCTTGTTCATACATTGTACTATGCCATTTTGTTAGGGAGTATGTACAATGGTTTTGGATCTTACCATCCCAACTCCTTTGAAATATTTTTTGAATTTTAAAGAAGTGAACTTTCCTTCGTCATTTGTTCTTAAATATTTGATTGGTCTACCAATTTTCTTTTCACCATAACTCTAAATTGTTTAATTGAAATAAAAACGCCATATTTTCTTTTCAAAACATAAACCCACAATTTTCTAGAGAAATCATCTATAAATGTTAGAAAGTATGATGAGATCTAGGGAATGACACCAAAAAATCAAAATGGATATAATCCAGAATAGTTTTACTAACATGGCTACTTACTTAAACTTTAGTTTACATTGTTTTCCAAATATAGAATGTTTGCAAAAATTCAAGTGTAGATATCTTACTTTTAGAAGTATTTTTTTATTTATCAGTACCTATAGTCCTTTATTTCTCATATGATGTAGTCGTAATTCCATAAATAATATTTGATCACCGTACTTCCATCCAACTTATAAAGGTTTTCTATTTTAATAGACTTCATAACCACTAAAGTGCCCTTCGACACCGTTAGTTCTCCATGTTGACCTATAAACTTATGACCTCCAAAATCTAAACCACTTAAAGAAATTAAATTCTTTTTTATTTATAGCACATGTATAGCATCTATTAACATCCTTATAATACAATAAAACATTTTAATTTTTCCACTTCTAACTCCAATAGTATTACAAGAAATGTTATTTCCCATAAGAAAATTTCCACCACCAATGGCCTCATATGAAGAAATTCAATTTTTATGTGGATACATATTATGAGAAGCACCAAAATCTAACAACCATTCTTCATAGTTTTGGGGGACATTACTGTTGGGAATGTGTTATATACTTTTCATGACTAACACCTTGACTGATATGTATGTGTCAGGCACAACGAGGGGGTCACAAGGAGGAACAAGCCCCAAAATTTTGGGCAATTTTGTTGCATCCATTTTGGCAGTTTAGGACAAGCAGTTTTCATTGTTAGTGATTTTTGGGTGCATGGTGGTTTTGCCCATGGTTTTGTAGATCCAGTCGAAGGAACTACATTTATATTCTAATCTAGGGTTAATTAATTCAAGGTTTTTTAATGCTACAACATGCATATAATGTATTATAACATTGTAAAGGGACATAATGAAAAATCAATCTCATTTTACTGGTTTTATGTATATTTTTTGTCATTGGCATTGTATCTTTTCTATTAATTTTAAAAATTTTGTTGCAGGTATTATCTGTAGGTATTATCTGTATAGGGTTAAAACTTATACCTACTAGTAGACAATAATTCATCAATCATGCCTAAACCTATTCAAACAAATTTTCCTCTTTTTTGGTGTCTTCCTTGCATCATTGTCTCTTCCAACAATATTTCTTAAGATGCCCTATCTTTTTATAGTACCACCATCTAACCTTTCTCTTCTTTCGTTTCACCTATGATCTCGATGTACCAATTGAATTTTCTCTCTTTCTTTGGATCAACCTCTAGCCACCATTTCTTTTGGTGTGGAGGCTTTGATACTTGATTTCTTTGGCACATCCCTAGACAATAACACTCTAACAATGGAATCAAATTCAAAAGTCTCAATTGTACTAAAACTAATAGAATTTTCAGAATGATACCATAATCTAGCTAATGAACACAATTATGTAACTACTTTATCTTTTTCATCAAGTTTAACATCCATACTACTAAACTATAAAATAAGAGTATTAAACAAATTCAATTGATCTACAATTTTCCTACATTCTTTCATTTTTAGACTGTATAACTACCTCTCCAAGTAGATTTGATTCATCAAGGACTTAATCATGTAAAGGCTTTCCATGTTGCTCCATAGGCTTGATGTTATTAATTCATTAATAATTTTAAACATAACATCATCTACAAAACATAACCGAATAACGATGAGACCTTTGGCATCTAGGTGTTCCCACTCTTCATCATTCACAGTTGTAGGTTTCCCCCCTATGTTTCGTTTAACACCTTATGCAACCATTGTTGTACCAACCAATATCACATTTTAAGTTTTCATAATTTGATTTATTTTTTACCATTATATTTTTTCAACCTTGAATTTAGTATTTCTCACCTTCACCATTATTCTCTACATGGAATCTTCCTCCAAAATGATTTTTTTTTCAAATGTATCAATTCAAAAATTCAAACCTTGTTTCATGAACCCTATTTTTCACCTTGTTTTTCACAAATAATGTGGTCTTCATTAAACTCAATCTCTTTATATATTTCATTCAAAAAGAAATATATATATCCACCTCAACGTTTTAAATAAACTAAAAAGATTATTTAAAAAAAATACTAAGTAAATGTCAGTGCACCTAGTCTTTCAAACTTTGGGCTTTATTTCTTGGCCTTCACTAGTAGATTCATTACATATCCTTGTCATCTATCTTCTATGGATTAACTACCCATAGTCAACTCTACCCCTGATAACCACATTTGTTTCTACGTGGCTTGACTTCAGGTCTACGTTTCTACCATAATGTGTCACCTTGCATTGGTCTCCACCTCTAGTGGACTACTCTACCTTTGGCATCTTTAAGTACATGATCAATTACTCCACCTCTATACTATGACTTATTTGTTACTTTCCTTTCCTAGCACATGTTTGGGTGCTCCTCTATTACCTTGATTTGGCTCCCTCTACATGGCTATAGTGCAGTAATGCTTCCATGTATGGATATAGCCTCCTCACATGGTTTGGCTTTGATTTCATTGGACAAGTATGAGACTGCAAATTTGCAACTCGCTTTTATGTGGAAACATGTACCCAAAACCTTTGTGACCTCCCTCCTCTGTGCACAGGGAATAAAACTCAACCACTTCACCTTGGCCCTTACTTTACTGACCCAGAAACTCAACATGTGAACCAACCGCAATGTTGCTTGGTTCCAATTCAAGTTCCTTGGCTTTTACTTACCATGGCTTGGTACCACTTGTTGGTTTTCACGAACTATAAAGAACATTAACATAAGAAACCATCAATGAAAATATTACATCCCCTTCAACTCTCATTCTTCAATGACAAAACAAAGTAAACATAGTTACTTCATTAGGAAAACCAACATCATTAAAATAGCCATAAAATTTATTGAAATAATTTTTTATTACATTCTATCATATCATAATTATTAGTGCATTTCCATTTATGTAACATACTAACAATTCATTTAGATCATGGTTATGAACACTTTTTCATTTAGATCATGGTTGTGAACTCATTTATTATTTATTTGGTAGAGACTTGAAAGGACCAACAAGGTATGGAAGTTCGTCACAAGGTATGGCCCAATGGTGTGCAATCAATTTCAAAACCATGCATGGACTTGACTACACTGCATGAAAAGAAGTTAGTCGTTGAAAATATTGAGCCTTGCAAAGGAGAGGACGTGATAACCATAATTTGTTCTCATTTATGACCAATTCCTTCACTTGCGACACTTATCAAATGTGGAATAATAATGGTCACTCTTATTCTGGTTTCAAATTTGGAATGATAATTTCCACTGTTAATGTGGTTTCAACTTTAGAGGTTCAATGCACGGAAAATTTTAGGGGCTAATATTTGTAGGTGCTCTAATTTTCCATACTCTTAAAAAAAAACATATTTATCAATTTCATTTTTTCAAAAATGATTTTGCATATTAGATTGGCTAAAATTTCCAAACTTTAAGATAAATTTTGATTCTTAAATTTTTGGACACTATAAAAAAGAAGAGCTTATGATCAAAAGTATTGCTAAGAGGTTGCTTACCGACCTACTATGCTTGGATTATTGGGGGTTGAATTAGCATAAACACATAAACCAATTGCAAAGTTCATTTGCACGGAATCTTGAAATGATCTAATAGATCATGTTGGGAGTAGTATGTTTGTTACCAAGGGTTATGTGTCCTATGTCTAGGCCAATTATTTGCAGTTACTAACGAGACAAGTTAATTGTCAACCTTCTAGTCGGGTCATTAAGAAATTTGTGTAGTAATGTTATAGGCTTGCTGCAATTATTTGGACCATTTGGCGTCGCAGGGATTCCATTTTGTTTGATTAGAAATTGGTTGATGTTAAGAATATTGTGTTAAAAGTCATGGCATATTATGCAGAAATTGGGCCGAAGAAGAGGAATGTGCATAAGATTGTGATTAGATACAAGGACATATGGAAGAATATCCCTATAAGGTTTCTTGATGGAGCTTGTTCACAGAAGAAATATGGGTGCAATGCCTTCATTGTTTTGGAACCACGTAGGTATTATCACTTCTGGTGCAAGGGCGGATATGGCACAAACAATAGGGTATAAATTATTGCATTATGGGTGTTCTCATATGTGTCAAATGGTTGGGTATGGAGGTATTGCATGTTCATGGTGGCACTAAGGGATCATTGATTAGGTCAAGGATTTTACGTAGTTCAATCCTCCTATCATATCTAACTGGATGTGATGCATTTGCAACCTGCTGAGGACTTTCCAGAATATTTATTTTGGGAATTTCTATAGGGAACAAAACCAGGTCGTCGATATTTTATCAAAGAGAGGTATATCTAAGGATCTAGGGAAGTTCTTATTTGTAGTATTTATCTAGGATTCCTTGTAAATGTCAGTAGCATTAATTTCTCTTAGGGTTCAATGTTTGTTACCTTTTGTATTCTCCCTTCTGGACATGCTTTTATTTTTGGAGATGAATAGTGACACAAAAATAGTGGCGGCAAACAATCTTTTGTACAACTTTTTGATAGAACGTATTTGTATGGGATATAGACAGATAAATTGCACATATAGATATAGAAACTCAACAATGGTTTATAGATAGGAGGGGTTTTGTATAAAAACTTCATATTACTTAATGTATCTCTTCATGGTACATAGGGGATAAGATATTTACACTGAAATTGGTCTTTGATATGTCATCTCTTTTTATATAATGGAAAGAAAGCATTTTTTTTCTTTTGGAAAAAAAAACAAGCTTAAAACAAACAAACTTTTGAAGCTAGTGGAGTGGAAATCCATGTCAAAATATTATTTTCCGGTAGTCCAGTTTCTCACGACAATCCCTCTGGTCTCCTAGCTAACACCTCGTATCGTAATGAATGACATTGGAACTCTTAAAATCCCTTCTTAAGATTTTGGGTTCTGAAAATGACTTCTTTGTCCATGTTGACATAGTTGGTACACTACAAGTTTTTTCTTGCAATTTAGAGACTGCAAAGAGATATTTGGCACATAGTTTAATTAGGCATTATTTTTGCATAGAAAACAATGGAAATTCTAGCACAATCTTCATAGAATATAGGTGAAATTTTTGGAAATTGAGGTTACAGCAATCAAGTTTTAAGATTTTGGTTGCTCGAGGTTTTTTGTAGCACTAAATCCATTTCCACTATCAGAAACAAGAGTCATGCACACCCACTCTCATATTTTTTTTTGAAATGGCCAAATTCTCGCACGACTCGATAGACAATGCCGATATTTGGTGTTTGTTGATGGCATTCTATTTTCATTGGTGCAATTTTAGCAGTTTCAAAAGAGTTTTTACTTGTGAAGCACTTGTCCAAGATTTGCAAGAAAATGTTATGGGTGTTTTAGCTAATATTTATGGTAGCATGTATCTTTTAGTGCATATTCCTGGAGAAGCATCAATGCATGTTGAATTTATTTTCTTTGGGTTATGCATTAAAAGGGTTGAATGAGCGAGGCCCTATAGACTCATTTAATATAGTTTAATTAGAGAGCCTCCTTATGTCACTGCTTTATTTCCGCAGAAGTTTGTGTCACCTAAAACAAAAGAAATTGCTTGTTAGACTAGTGAGGCGCAAGAAGCACCTGCCATCTCATTAATGCTCGTATCTACTAATGGTTACAGTTTTGACACTCACTGTATATAACCTTAACGTCCAATTATACATGGATGCATCCAACATGTGTGATAGATGGATTTTCACGTTCAAAAAAATCATTTTCACAACGATCAAAGTGCTCAGTGCATCTTGTCCACAAGGTCTTGGATAGACAGTGATCAAGTGCCCTATTAAGGCACTCCTTGATGTGAAGTCACTTGTTCAATTCCCCACCCTGATCGAGGTGATATATCAAACATGTTAAGATATAGTCATGCAAAACTTACAAAAATAAAAATCATGAATACATCTCAAAAACCAAAATCTATTCAAATTTTCTTTTTAAAAAAGCATAAAGATTAACTTTTTAAGAGCATGAAGATAACAAAGGGAGAACTCAGATGTCTTACTTCTCTTCATCTCTTCCCAATGTGTGGAACCTTCCATTTGATCGAATGCCATTTACAATTTTAAATACACAGACGTTGACATCTTTTACAGTAAATGCTTCCATATGAAAAGGTTAAAGTGAGTGGATTAATTGTTGCTTAACCAACAATTAATACCTAACGTATCTTATAATACTTAATTTGTATTATCGGCTTCTAGAAAACCATCCAAAAAAGCCACAGGTCTATAAATTTCTCCGTCACACGTATCTAACAACTCTACTCTCTTCTCGAGCTTTCGAGTTATCTTTTTCTGGAATTCTAAACGATTTACGTAAAAAAAAAAATAGATATCATTAATATTATTAATGAGAAAACTTGAGTTATGCTTTTCCTAAAGTAACATATACAAAATTAAGATTATATTATTATAAATTAAAAAATAGTTTATTTATGATTTAATATAAGTTATCTATTTAAAAATATATATAAATTGATTAATTTTTTTTATAATTGATATTGTTATTACTTAACTTAATCATCTTTCTTTTAAAGTCCATTAAGGAAATTATACATAAAAATTACATAATATTAAATTGAAAATAAAAAATAGTTTTCTATTATTTAAGCTAAGATTTTTTCACAAATCACTTTAAGTTATCATTTTCTAAAATAATATAATGTATTACCTCTTCCATTTTTACCTATTCAAAATTTCAATAAAAAAGTACATCTAGATAATGTATCTATCATATCACCTAACCTTCTTTTATATATAACACATATATAAATAAAATAAAATAATATTAACACATATATTAAATTAAAAGTAAAATTCAACTTTCCATTAAGGAAAGGTTCACAAGTCATAGTTAAGAAAAATAGTTTAAAAATCAATTGAAAATGCAGGTCAAACAAAACATTGGATAAAAAAAACTATTTTTTTTTTCTTATTTTCAAGTAGGGGAAGTAGGGGACTGAACGAAATGAAGTAAAGGCAAAGGATATAACGCAGTAAATATTAAAAATACAGGGTTAGATACCAAAATAAGTATTGATCACAATAAATAAAAATTAAATTCCAAACTAAAGTGTGCAAGTAAATATATTTGGATTATAATTTCATGAAAGAAAAATATATTTACAAACTAAATGAATGCTACAATTCCTTTAACCCACTGTAAAAACCAGATTTTACAGAATTCTTTCCTGTCTTTGTTTTACAAAGTAAATACTCTGTTTTACCTGCACACCAAAACTTTAACTCCAAACACAAGTGAAAAACATAACTTCATACCAGACATTTAAGCATACATTGACCTTTTATCTATATCTACAAGATACCAAAACAAGCTTATTTTTTAATAATATATGATTTATTAGACAATATGCATATTATTTGTGAGCATATATAAATTAATTTCCTAGTAGGTTAATTCAACAATCAGGTATTTAAGGTATTTTTTATTATGTATGATTTAGTGCAGAATATGCATATTATTTGTGAGCATATATAAATTAATTTCTTAGTATGATAATTCAACAATTAGGTATTTAAGACTACCAATTGCGTGTAAATATTTACAATGATTTTGATTGAAGGATGTTTCATAGAGATGAGAAACTTATACACAGGCCAAAAAATCGTTTACACTCACATTCTTTCATCTTATAAGAAAAAAAATCTAAAGTTTTGATTTTTTTTACTCTCCATATATGGTGCTATACGGATATTTATTTTGTAGTTGGGATTATTTCCAACACTCTTTCTTAATCACAATTACTGATATTCACAATACCCAAACAATCTCTTAGATAAACAAAAATTTCTTTCATCAATGGTTTAGTGAAAATGTCTGCAAACTACTCTTGCGACCTGCAATGATCCAACAATGTATCCATTGTTGATCAGAACTTGGATGAAATGATACCTTGTGTCAATATGTTTGTTTCTTTTGTGAAAAACTGTGTTTTTGGATAACACAATTGCAGAATTGTTGTCATGATAATTTTTTATTGTTTCTTCTAGTTCATGTCATAAGTCTTTCAATATTCTTCTCACCCAAATTGCTTGACAAGCTGTCCATATTCTGTGACATATTCAACTTCAATTGTGGAAAGAGAAACTATTGGTTGTTTCTTGGAAGCCCATGAAATAACTCCTAAACTTAAATGAAAAACATAACCTGATGTGTTATTTCTATCATCTACAAGTCATTCCCAATCATTGTCAATATATCCAACTAGCCTAAAATCATTTGTTGAATCTCATATTTCTTGGTTCTACTAATATACCTTAAAATTCTTTTAGCTGCAAACCAATGTGTCGCATTTGGTGTCTCCATGAATCTTGAGACCAAACTCAAGACATACATTATAATAGGCGTAGTTGTAGTAAAATATATCAAATTGCCAACCATACTTCTACATAATGTTGGATTTATATTGTTGCTACAATCTTATTTGCTCAATTTCAAACCCATTGTTGTTGGAGTTAGTGCAGGCTTGTTGTTTTACATTTTGAACCTCTTCAATATGTTTATTGCATACTTTGTTTGAGAAATAAAAAGGACATTTTCCATTTGCTTCACTTCTATGCCTAGAAAATACCTTAACAATCCCAAATATGTCATTTCAAGCTCATTTTTCATGACTTCTTTAAAATATGTCACCATTGTAGATGTACCTATTGTTTCCAATTCCTCTTTATCTTGTTGTGGTAGACTTGCTGCTACATTAAAATTTTTCTCCAAACTTCTATCTTATGCATCCTCTTCTATGAATTTTACATCTCTACTAATTATGACATTTTTGGTTATGGGATTGTAGAGTTTATATTCCTTGGATTCATCATTCTAACCAACAAATATGCATTTCTCCCCTTTGTTTTCCAACTTATTTCTTATTTCATCTAGGACATTTGCAAATGGCACACATCCCAACACTCTCATATGAGTATAACACTACATTTTCTTCCACTCCATGCTTCTTCAGGAATCATGTTCCTTACACTTTTGGTTGGGAATCTACTTCTAATGTAATTCATGCATGTTATAGCTTCAACCCAATATTCATTTAGAAAATGCTTTTCCTTTAACATATTCCTTTCCATTTCCATAATTGTTTTGTTTTTCCTTTCAACAACACCATTTTGTTGAGGTGTGTACCTTATTGTAAATTATTTGTGAATTCCATGCTCCCTACAAAAACATGGGAATTCATTTGAGGTGTATTCACCACCTCTATTCGTTTTAAAAGATTTGATGTAGTACCCACATTGATTTTCAAAAACAGCCTTGAATTGACGAAAGTGCTCAAACATTCATTTTTATGTCTCAAAAAATAGACCTGTGTATTTCTTGTATAATAATCTATGAATGTTAAGAAATAATCACTTACTCCAATTGATGATTTATGCATTGGTCCATACAAATTTGAATGGACAATGTCCAAAGGTGCTTGTTCCCTTATTGACTTTCCTGCTAGAAATTATTCTCTATGTTGCTTTCCCAAAATGCATGCTTCACATAAGATGTATGTTTTTTCTATATGTGACAAACCCTTTACCATGCATTTCCTTTGTAGTAAGTTTAGACCTCCAAAGTTGAGATGTCCAATTCTTAGATGGTATTTCCAGCTTTCATCTTTGATCTATGCATGAAAGGTTATTTGTGTGATTGCTGCAATTTTTCCTCCATCTTCTTGTGGGTTCATTGAGAGTTGCGCCTCTACCTTTAAATTTGGTTTTATCCTTAGGGGGAAACATTCTATTACATGTCATTTGAACTTTTGTAATTATTTGTTTACATGGAAATTTATCCAAGATTGCGCATTCTCCATTTTTTTAAATGACCTTATATCCCTTTTGCATAAGTTGTCCGATACTTATCAAATTATGCTTTAAACCTAGAACAAAATACACATTTGAAATATACTTTCTCTCCCCCCTTCTTGGTTAGAATATTAACATTTCCTTTACCCATCACTAACACTTTATTATCAATTCCTGATGTGACTTCCAATTTTACACTTTCATCCAAACTAGAAAACATTTATATGTTCCTTGTCATGTGATTGCTACAACCTGAGTCTAAAAGCCATATATTCTTTTGCTTATTCTGTGCTACAATGCAAGCTAAAAACATATGGCCTTGATTTTGATTTTCCTTTGTAAAACTTGCATTAGGTTGACTATGATCGTATTGTTTCTTTCTACATTCACTTGCATAATGCCCATACTTCTTGCAATAATGACATTGGACTTGAGACTTATCATACCTTTTACGCTGTGCTTGGTTTTGGCATGAATATTGACTTGGATTTTGATTGTTGCCTCTTCCACTTGAGGTTGAAGAGCTACTTCTTCCACCTCTATGCGGACTTCTTCCTCTACCTCTAGAATTTGATCTTCCTTTGCCTCTACCTTGGCCAACTTAGACTTGTGCCTTGAAATCATGTTCCAATGAATATTATTTTGTTCCACTCAACCTATTTTCATGAGAAATAAGTGAGGCATGGAGCTCATCCACTAAAAATTTTGAGATGAAATTTTTTTGATCTATGACCACAACAATAGAATCAAACCTTGATGGTGAACTTCTTAAAATATTTTCAACCACTCTCATTTATTCAAGTGTCCCATCATGCGATCTGATTTCAGTTATCAATCCAATAACTTGTGGAAAAAATGAGTCTATTCTCTTAGGCTCCTTCATACATATTGTTTGAAAATCTCTTCTCAGCATTTGCAACTTTGTTGTCTTCACCTTTCCCATGCCTTGATATGTTGTCTAGAGAATGTTTCATGCTTTCTTTGATCTTTTTGTTGTTGCAATCCTTGGAAAAATACTCTCAGACACTGCTTGGAATATGTAGAAGAGGACTTTGGAGTCCTTCTACTTGTTGTCTCTTAGCAAATATATCTCTATTTGTGTCAATGCATTGTATGTTGTTACATCAACTGGTTCTTGGAATCCATTCTCTACTAAATCCAATATATCTTGTGAACAAAACAATGTCTTCTTTGTGATTGCCCAGTAATCATAGTTCCCGCCAATAAATTGAAGAATTTTTGGATTTGGAAAGTTTGGGCTTAAAGCTGCCATTAGTCACTGATAAAAGCTTTATCTTTGTCATTCTAACAGACCTTTGGATCTTTGTATAGTAGTAACAATTTTCTCTGATAATCCCTATGATGACTCACCAATCCAGGTTGAGGTGGATGCTACGTGGCAGCTGACCCATGTGACTTTTTCTTGTGAGGTAGCTATGGGGTTTAGTGAGGTTTTAATGGGGCTTTAATGCCACCACTGTTTTCAAGGCTTTGAACTTCATGTTGGGCTCTATGGCACAGTTGGGAGTCTATTCCCAGTCATTATGTTGTTCCGCTGGGTTGCTCCGTTGTTTAGATCTCTTCCTGTGCAACGGTGGTGGCGCTCGGCCCTCTTCCACCTGCTGGTTCCGCCTGCAGTCTTGGGTTTCTATTGATGGGTGGTTTTATGTTTTCCCACCGTCGTTTGTGGTGGCTGCTTCTCTCCTGGTACTTTGAGGCTCTGCCATTGTGTGCCTCGGCTCTGTTATGCGGTAACTTGCTCCTCTATGTCTGAAATTTTGACTGTAGATAGAATCTAAATGTATCTCTATCAATTGGGTTTTGTTTTCACTGTTTGTTGGTTCTGGGAGCTCTGCTACTAACCTAGTTTGATGGCTTCACTATCAGGTCCTCAGCCCGACCTCTCCCGCGACAAACCTACTAATTTCAAAGGTAAATTCTCTTCTCTGATTTTACTCCTCTTCTCTGCAATTCATCCGCTAACAACCCCACTCCTTGTGAGCAGCTGGGGTTTCGTGGCCCTGTGGCCTTGGCTTGGATTCCTCTGGTCTTTTCTGGGGTTTACGGTGTCGGTTTCCCCTCGGCTCTACTGCTAGTTTTGGGTTTGGTCAAAACCCTCTCGTCCACTCAGGTAACCTTTGTAACTATTTACTCTTCTCTTTCTTTTTCGATTTTCTGTTTGAAAATGGTTATGCTGCCTGTGACTGTCGTCTTCTGTTTGTGCTGTGCAAGTGGCTCGTATGCTTGTGGCGAGGGTTTGGTTTTGATTTCGTCCCTACTTTGTTTATGTCTGTCGGGGATCACTGGTTCCCTCCTTTGTATGTAATGCTGAACTCGTGGACTATTGGAACTGTAGATTTGTATGTGATGTGGATGTATGGAAATTGTATGGTATTTTGGGATGTTATCTTGACAGTTACTTATGCAACAATTTTTTATATATATGCGTATTTATAAAAGAAAGACTCAAGTTCTTAATTGTAATATGGTGAGTGAATGTTCTGCGAGTACCTTGGCTTTATTCTGAGAATGTCGTGTTACTCTGTCTATGAATAGTCTTTATGCTTGTCCTCCATTCATAGATTTCATTCTTGCACAGTCTTCATGCTTTTTCTCCATTCATAGATTTGATTTATGCATAGTACAGAAACATAGTCTCTGGCTACCTGAAAAGTATCACTGTCTTTTCTTCTTGATTATGTTGTCAAAAAGTTTACAGTCTCTGCTATCTTTCTCTTTCATGGGCAGCAACCCCCGTTCATTCTATGAAATGTATTTTTATATTGCTAGTAGCCTCATTTAGTTGAGGAACTACCTGCAGTTACACTTTACAGTTGCATTTCCTGTTATGGTTATTAAACTAATCTAAAACTACTTCACAACTTAAAGAAAATAAAAATAAAAATTCGAAATTGGCTGTGACAGCCTTCTCAGAAAGAAAATAACAGTAAGATAAACCAAAGTAAATTTTTTTAAAGTGTGCCTTAGATAGCATGTCCAACTGTTGCCTCGCCATTGGATGCTCCTACATCAGGTTCTCGGGGTGAATGAAACTCATGGCTCCTGTCCATGAGCTCTTCAATCGAATACCCAGCACGTTGACTCTATCCAGAATCCATCCAGGTATTGTGCTCTATTGGATAGTCCTTCCATTTAACCAAGTACTGCAAGCACTCCTTCTGTTGTGTCCACCTAGCTACCTGAGTGTCCAGTATTTGGTCAATCTCTAAGGGCTTGGTTGTGGGCAGCGGCCTGATCCATGTCCCTGTCTCTTTGTCTCCCTGGGTGTCCCGTGTGTGTCCTGCTAAATCATCCTCAGTGTTTGCAGAAATATAGGGGTATAGGTCTGCGACATTGAAAATGGGAGAGATCCCAATATCCGGGGATAATTGCAGTTCATAAGCATTTGCAGAGAATTTTTGTAGAATTTGGCAAGGCCTTATCTTTTTTAATTTTAGCTTATTGTACTCTCCTCTAGGGAACCTTTTCTTTCGTAGCTGTGGAATTACCAAATCTCCTATCTCAAACTGCACTTCTTGTCACTTTGAATTTGCCTTTTGCTTATATCTTTGGCAGTTGTTCTACAATTTAGCTTTCACCTGTTCGTGAAGTTCATTAATCATCTTGGCGAATTCTTCTCCGTCAGCACTCCTTCGTTCCAACCAACCCAAATCTTGCAATTCATGCACTCCTCGAGGGTGCATGCCATAGAGGATCTGGAAAGGGCTTTTGCCTATGCTCTTGTTTGGAGAGTCATTATAAGCGAACTCTGCGTAGGCAAGTACGCGATCCCACTGTCGTGAATTCTCTCCAACTAGGCTACGTAGTAGATTTCCCAGACTTTGGTTTACTACTTCAGTTTTCCCGTCAATCTATGGATGATAAGTTGAAATGAAACTCAGTTTAGTGTCCAATTTATTCCACAAAGTTTTCTAGAAATGGCTTATAAACTTCACGTCCCTATCTGAAAGAATAGACTTCGGGGAGCCATGTAGCCTGACAATTTCTATAAAGAATAGATGGGCTATATGTGTGGCATCGTTGGTCTTCTTGTAAGGAATAAAATGTGCCATTTTTGTAAAACTATCCACCACTACCATAATTGAATTGTATCCTTTTTGTTTTCTTGGCAAACCCAAAACAAAATCTAAGCTGATTGAATCCCAAGGCCTATCCGGAACAGGTAATGGTGTATACAATCCTGTATTTTGACTATGTCCCTTCGCCAGTTGACACATCTTGCGTCTAGCCACATACCGTTACATGTCTCGTCGCATCCTTGGCCAATAATAAAAATGACTTACCTAGTCCAATGTCTTGTCTATGCCAAAATGTCTGGCTAGACCACCATTGTGCTTCTCTTGGATTAGATTTTCCTTCATTGAACACTCTGGGATGCACAATTGTCCACCTTTGAACAACAATCCTTCTTGCAAGTTATAATCTAACCACAAGTTGTTTTCCCTCAACAGCAGATTCTAGCAAGCTTCGTATGCTTCGCAAAAATCTGCATCTGTTTCATACAGATCTTTAAGATGTTCAAAACCCAACACCTATACTCTGCTTTCCTGCAAAATCAAACTCCTTCGACTTAATGCATCTGCCACTTTATTGGCTTGTCCATTGATGTGCTTTAACACAAACGTGAAACTTTGGAGATATTCCACCCACTTCGCATGTTTGTGGTTTAACTTGTGCTGCTACATATTATATGATAGAGCAGAATTGTCCGAAAACAGGATGAATTCATTTCCCAACAAATAGTGTCTCTAGTGTTTCAGTGCTTGTACTACTGCATAGAATTCCTTATCATAGGACGGATATTTCTATTTTCTCTTGTTTAATTTTTCACTGAAATAGGCCACCGGTTTATCCTCTTGACTCAGCACTACTCCAATGGCTATCCCACTGGCATCACAACGAACTTGAAAAAGTTTGTTGAAATCCGGTAACTGTAAAATAGGTCGTTTAGTAATCTTCTTTTTCAACAACTCAAAACTCCTTTCAGCTGAATCAGTCCAATGAAATGGCCGATTGACCTTCTTGACAGTTTCCACCATGGGCGTGCAGATACCACTAAAATCCCTTATAAACTTCCTGTAAAAGCTTGCTAGCCCATGAAAACTTCACACTTCAAATAAACTCTTTGGGGACGGCCAGCTAACTATGGCTGCAACCTTTTCGAGATCCATCTTCAACTCATTCTGTGAGATCACGAACCCCAAATAAATCAATTCCTTCTTGAAAAACATGCATTTCTTCAAATTCAACAGAAATTATTTTGTTGCAGTTTTTCCAAGACACACCTGACGTGTCTGAAATGTTCCTCCCCGGTCTTATTGAAAATAAGAATATCATCGAGGTACACAATAAAGAACTTCCTGATGTACTCTTTCAACATCTCGTTCATCAAGCACATGAACGTGCTGGGTGCATTACTCAATCTGAATGGCATGACCAGCCACTCATACAGGCCCTCATTGGTCTTAAAGGCAGTCTTCCACTCATCTCCTTCCCGAATTCATATCTGATGATAGCCGCTTTTCAAATCAATCTTGAAAAAGTATGTTGCTCCACTTAAGCAGTCCTTCGTATTGTCCATGCGTGGTAAAGGAAACTTGTATCTAATAGTAATCTTATTGATTGCTCGGGAGTAGGTACACATTCGCCACTCTCCTCCTTTCTTGGGAGCCAAAACTGTTGGTACTGCACACAGACTTAGGCTTTCCCGAATCAATCCCTTGTCCAATAATTCTTGTACCTATTTTCTAATATCTTCATTGTCTTTTGGGCTCATTCGATAAGCAGCTTTGTTGAGTAAGCTAGCTCCTAGTATAAAGTCAATATGGTGGCTGATACTCCGTTTTGGAGGTAACTTATCTGGCAAATCGTCCACCACTATATCGCTGAATTCATGCAACATATCTTGGATTTCCTCTAGTAAATCCTTAATTTCAGTATGAGCTAACACTACCCTTGCCCTCTGCATGATTGTAAATTTGATTTCATCATCTCCCATTTGCTATAGGAACTCTTTTGCCCCTAGTAACAAGGCTTTCGTCCCAATACTCTCTGCTGTATCTTCTTCCTTCATGGGTACCAATGTATGTTTGACCCCATCTTTCACAAACTTATAACAGTTTGTTTTTCCATCGTGTACCACTTTCTTGTCATACTGCCAAGGCCTACCTAAAATTATATGGCACACATCCATCGGCATAATGTCACATGTCACTTTATCCTTATATCTGCCAATATGAAATTCCACCTCACACTGCTCATCAACAAGCAGTTGGTGTCCTTTCTGTAGCCAAGACACCCGCTATGGAGTTGGGTGTTTCAACCGCTTTAAGCCTAGCTTCTCCACCATCTCCATGGCTACTAAATTATCCATGCTTCCACTGTCAATAATCAGTTTACAACACTTACCCTACGACTTACACACAATCCGAAATAGGGATTTCTACTGTGTTAGATCAGCGGATTCTTTAGCTGGCTTCAACAAGACTTTATTTAGTACCAAGGCTTCACTTTTTTCAGGCATGTTCTCCACTTCTTGAGGTGGGGCCTTGGTTTCCTTGTGTTGAGCAACATATGCTCCCCTTTGTCCTGTTTTATCACTTTTAGGACATTCAAATGATCTGTGCCCCCATTTGTGGCATTTGTAACACTAGTAGGTAGCTCCTCTGCCTCTGCCATTACCTCTACCTCATTGGTAAGGCCTTCCTCCCCTAGTGTTACCCTCTTTATCTATTGACCCTGCAGATTCTGAATTGCTACCTTCATCATTGATGATAGCAATTCTGCCCCTGCCATAGGACTGTCCTTTTCCTCGATTGGATCCACGTCCTCTCCTAGCATTCTGTTTTTTGTTAATTTTATCCTTTGCTTTTAAAGCACTTTGATATGCTTCTTCTACAAATATGGGAGAGAGAATACTAATCTCGTCCAGTATTTCCATCCGCAACCCATTCACAAAACTTGCGGTCTTTTCTGGGTTATCCTCGACATAACCTTCTCACAGATTCACTCTATAAAATTCCTTTGTGTACTCTTTTACAGTCATTGACCTCTGCTTCAGGTTCTGTACCTATCTATGCAACGCAATCTGATAGTCTTTAGGTAAAAATTTACCCTTCAATTTGGCCACCATCCTGGCCCACTTCTTAATCGATGGTTTGTTGGATCTTCTTCGTTCTACTTGCACATTATCCCACCACAGTGTTGCATGCTCCTTTAACTTCATAGTTGCAAACACAATCCTCCTTTCATCACTGATCTCTTCATATTCGAAGTACTTATCTAACTCACTAATCCAATCCAAAAGTACTTTAGTAGATAAACTGCCATCATAATTTGACAGTTTAGGTTTCACTTTGCTCTTTGCTAACAAGACAGATTTCAACAATTTTATCTCTCGTCCTTCCTCATCAAACCCGTTTGTTGTAGTTGTAGTCTCTGCGTCACTGTCATCACCATCCTCTAGATCCTTGCACCTCCCTACTTCCACTGCTGCTAGTCTGGCACTTAGGACCCTGATTTCTTCACGCAGTCCATCATTGGCTGCTCTCCGAATACCTCTTCCTCTTCCTCTTCTTCCTACCTACATAACTAAACTTTCTTCCCTAAGGAAAGAACTACTTTGATACCAAAAAATGATGACTCCCCAATCCAGGCTGAGGTCGACGATGCGTGGCAGCTGACCCATGTGATTTTGTCTCGTGAGGTAGCTGTGGGGTTTTGTGAGGTTTTAATGGGGCTTTAATCCCACCACTGTTCTCGAGGCTTTAAACTTCATGTTGGGCTCTATGGCGCCATTGGGAGTCTATTCTCGGTCATTATGCTGTTCCGCTGGTTTGCTCCGTTACTCTGTCTGATGTTTGAATCTCTTCCTATGCAATGGTGGTGGCGCTTGGCCCTCTTCCACCTGCTGGTTCCGCCTGCAGTCCTAGGTTTCTATTGATAGGTGGTTTTATGTTTTCCCACTTTCGTTTGTGGTGTCTGCTTCTCTCCTGGTACTTTGATGCTCTGCCATTGTGTGCCTCGGCTCTGTTATGCGGTAACTTGCTCCTCTATGTCTGCAATTTTCACTGTAGATAGAATCTAAATGTATTTCTATCAATTGGGTTTTGTTTTCACTGTTTGTTGGTTCTGGGAGCTCTTCTACTAACCTGGTTTGATGGCTTCACTGTCAAGTCCTCGGCCCGCCCTCTCCAGCGACAAACCTGTTCATTTCAAAGGTAAATGCTCTTCTCTAATTTTACTCCTCTTCTCAACAATTCATTCGCTAACAACTCCACTCCTTGTGAGCAGTTGGGGTTTCATGGCCCTATGGCCATGGCTCAGATTCCTCTGGTCTTTGTTGGGGTTTACAGTGTCGATTTCCCCTCGGCTCTACTGCTGGTTTGGGGTTTGGTCAAAACCCTCTCATCTGCTCAGGTAACCTTTGGTAACTATTTACCCTTCTCCTACTTTTTCAATTTTCTGTTTGAAAATGGTTATGCTGCCTCTGACTGTCGTCTTCTATTTGTGTTGTGTAGGTGGCTCGTATGCTGGTGGCAAGGGTTTGGTTTTGATTTTGTCCCTGCTTTGTTTATGTATGTCGGGGATCACTCGTTCCCTCCTCTATATGTAATGTTGAACTTGTGGACTATTGGAACTCTAGATTTGTATGTGATGTGGATGTATGGAAACTGTATGGTATTTTGGGATGCTATCTCGACAGTTACTTATGCAACAATTATATATATATATATGTGTGTGTGTGTGTGTGTGTGTATTTATAAAGGAAAGACTCAAGTTCTTAATTGTAAGATGGTCAGTGAATGTTCTACGAGTACCCTGGCTTTATTCTGAGAATGTTGTGTTACTCGGCGTATGCACAGTATTTATGCTTGTCCTCCATTCATAGATTTCATTCTTGCACAATATTCACACTTGTTCTCCATTCATAGATTTAATTTATGCACAGTACAGAAAATAAATCATAAAATATAGTCTCTGGTTACCTAAAAAGTATCACTATCTTTTCTTCTTGATTATGTTGTCAGAAAGTTTACAGTCTCTGCTATTTTTCTCTTTTCTGGGTAGCAACCCCTGTTCATTCTATGAAATTTATTTTTATATTGTCGATAGCTTCATTCAGTTGAGGAACTACCTGCAGTTACACTTTACAGTTGCATTTCCTATTATGGTTATTAAACTAATCTAAAACTACTTCATAACTTAAAAAAAATAAAAAATAAAAATTTGACATTGGCTGTGACAGCCTTCTTGGAAAGAAAATAACGGTAAGATAAACCAAAGTAAATTTTTTTAAAGTGTGCCTTAGACAGCATATCCAACTGTCGCCTCGCCATTGGATGCTCCTGCATCACCCTACACTAGTAAAAACACAGTTACCAATCAATCTAGAATTGTACCGATTTCTCACTTTTTTAAAGTTGCAAAAAATCATCCAATTTTGAAAAGTGTTGATTCATAATAGACCTTTTTTTTATCATACTTTTGACACTTCAAATTTTCTTATGTATAAAGTATGCACATTTTTTTTTAAATATTAGTGATTTTCATGTTAATTTTGAAAAGTGTTGATACAACATCAACCCCTTTTTTGGGTGGCTTATTTTTGACACTTTAAATTTTTTGATATAAAGTATGGATAATTTTTTTAAATGTTGGTGATATTCATGCGGATTTTGATAGTACCATCAACCTTTTTTTGGGCCATATTTTTAACACTTTAAATTTTCTTATGTGCTAAGTATGCACAAATGTTTTTTAAGTGTTGGTTATTTAATTATTTTTCAAGTTGTCTTATTCCTATTTGTGTTTTTCATCTTAAAATGTTTATTTTAAACTTTTTTCTAAACTTGTATTTTATGTTTTTCTTTACAGTGTTTTTTTATAATGAAATTTTAATTTTTTTTATAAAGCTTATAAAAAATAATAAAATTAATATTTTGAGGTTAAGATATTTATATATCATTAATTAATACTTCAATACACATAAAATAATTGTCACTAACTCGGATGCGAGTGACCACTGAGGTAATTAATGTGGAAGCGACTGTTAGGCAGCGTTCGGACGAGCCAGATGGTGGCCAACGCACCATCCCATGCCCATCTGAAATGATCTCACGCTCACTTGCAAGCAGCATTTAATGGCTGCTTAGGCCAAGATTTGGACATCTTCTGCCTAGAAATGGAGCCTCCCAACCACTCAGTTTTCCCTCCTTCCCTCTGTATCTACTCGCACCAAGCTGGAAATCCCTATAGTCGAACTGTTATTGGGAGCTGCTGCTGGCTGCTGTGTTGTCTTGACCTTAGAAATGGGCATCACTATTTCCATTCCAGGCTTTTCCCTCTGAATCCGGCCCAGACGCCCTCTGTTCATCCTTTTCTATCTTTCTCAGCCTTCTCTCCAGCTGAATTCTCTTCCCACCATATTAACATGGTCCGCCATCGCATTAGGAGTTGCAGAGGTGGCACTCGCGGTGGTAGCGCTCGCCCACAAGTAGTGCAAAGCCCCGAACCTGCCTCACCTTCTCTTCCCCATGAAAGTTCTCCCCCTCACAGCTCGCTTTATAGGCATTATCCTAACACTCGTAGTGGATGGGGCAGTGCGCATGCGTCTACTGCTAGACACAATGATTTCAGGCTTCATACTGCTACTTTCCCTTTGCCCCCCATTTCGGCCCCTCACTCGACTCAGTTTAGGTTTCGTAGCAACCTAAACAGACCTATCATCACTGTCAACATAGCCATTGTCTTCTCTGAAGAAAGCGAGATGCAAGGCGCTCCGTGGAGAAACTCTGAAGTGCAGCATCAGGAGGAGCACAATCATGGAATTGGCCGAGACTTAGGGATTCTCCCAGAGGAAGAGGGCAGGGGAATTCGGAGTGGCGGTCTGCATACAAAGGGTGGACATTCTGAAGACACTCGGCTACCAGGTGGCAACTCGCTTGAAGCATCTGGTTTGATGACTATCGCTGGCAGTACGAGTGGCACTCTTCCTGCGCGGGGGCCACAAGGTGGCGTGGTGGAAGAAGATGAAGATTGGTATCAATATGCATGTCGTATAATAGAGGAGACTCCAATCCCGGATGAGCCCAAATGAAGCCATGTGGCCCCCACGCGTCAGCTAAGGTCTCAGCTGCTGATTGGTTTGATCAAGTCACTTGTTGTGTTAGTTTTTTGTCTGAACGAAAGGCTATTCTGTCAAACTTCTTCTGTGTTATTCTGTGTTGTGTCAAGGTCTTGTATATGGTCTTTTTTGCTATGGTAAACTGGTTTTCCCAAATATGGGGTAGTTTAGATACTCTTGATGAACAATGCTCACAACGGCTGAGGCGGTGGCCTTATTGTAATTTTATTTTTGTATCTTTTAATAGAATTAGCCTTACTTAGAAAAAAAAATTGTCACTAAAAAATATTAATTTTAAATTGTCAATTAAAAAATACACATTTTGCGTACAAATATAATTAAAAAAACACATATTTCAAGACATTTTCACTAAAAATGACATGTTAAATAAAAATATTTTAATGGAAAATTTGAGTAAAAAAATTGGAAAATTAATAAATTTTATGAATTTTATATGCAAAGAAAATTACATTTAAAGTTGTTTTTCGTTTCAAAAGAAAAATGATTCACATAACATTTTAAATAAAATTAATAAAAATAAATTAAATCATACCATTTATAAAAAACAAAAATAATTAAAAAAATAAAATATAAATATAAAAAAAAAAACAGATAAATTAAAAATTTTAAAAATCCAATAAAATTTATATGTTTTTATTCACGTGTTCATTTTTAAAGTTTTTTTAGTCATATAATTTTTTCATAATGCCATGAGTGAAATAGGTTGAAAACTAATGTTTTTTTGTAGTTGTGATATTTGGTTTTAATTTCATGGTTGAAAACTTTCAAAATTTTAAGTTTTTTATTGTCATGATATTTTAATTATAAGTGTTATATCTTTAACATCATGGCTGAAAAATGTAGGAATTTTAAAGCCTTTTAAAGATATTATATTTTATTAATGTCATTCTTGAAAATTGTTGGAAATTTAAAGTGTTTTCAGAGTCATGATATTTTATCATTAATGTCATTGTTAAAAAAATGTTGAAAATTTACAAACAAAAAAAATGTTGTTTCAACATCAACACTTTTCCTTTCTAAAATGTTTTTTCATGTTTAAAATTTAATTTTCGCTATAATTTTTTAAAAATGTTAAAATTTACACCATAAAAATATTTATATGTATATATATATATATTATAGACACACACACTTTCAATAGTTTTATATTTTTTTCATATGTTTTGGAATTTTTTTAATAAAAATATATATACACTTTCAGTTTTTATATATTTTTTCATATTATTTTAACTAGATTAGTCATTTTGAGGTTTGTTTAGTAACTTTGTCAAAAACACATAGTTACGTGCAGACAAAAACAAAATATTCCGCACAACAAATAAAAATTAAATTCTAAAATGAAGCCCCGCTTTATAGAGTTCTTTCATGTCTCTATTTTACACCGTAAATACTATGTAGTAGACAAAATTTTAGCTCCAAACGTTGGCGAAAAACATAACTTCATAACATACATTAAACTTTTATCTATATCTACATGACAGCAGCACAGACCTATTTTTTAATAAAATATCACTGTCCAATTACATATTTGTTGCATAGCATGCATATTCCTTGTGAGCATACACAAGTTAATTTCAATTCAGCACACACTACAATTAAGCATTTAAGACTATACCAATTGCACATAAATATTTATTAGCAATTGTCCCAAAAGGTACAAAGAGAGGCTAATAGGATTATTAAATTGGAATTGTTGAATTTTTCTAGAAGAGTTAATTGGTTTGTGGAAAACCTTGTTTTTTTGGACTGAATCATTGTGCAATTACTTTTCTTTAAATGTTTTGTTTATATCTATATTACAATGAACACATTGAATGTCTTATTTCATTTCTGCTATCCTTACTAATATCCTTTCCGCATAACACAACTTGGCATGTGTAGATGTGGTGCAGTAATAAAGATAAATGGAAGATCTCAGTATAATCTGTCCTGAAATGGAGGACCATGCACAAACACTAGAGCATAAATAATTTCTTTATGGGATTTACTTTGGTTTGTGAAAGAGAATAAAATACAGAGTCTCCACATATATGGTGATTCTAGATTTCTTATTGAAAGAATACAGAGAGATACAGATTTTGGTCCTCCCACATTATCTAGTAAATAAACAGGATGAAACACATTATAGAATCTCTCATATACTATACAATTAATCACATATATAGGGAAGACAACATAGAGGTGGACAAACTGTCCAAAGAAAGTCTTAAAAGGGGCATATGGAGAAGACAATGACACCAGGGAGGAGGGCCTGATCAACCTTCGGTAACATCTCAGGCTCTTTTTCTTCTATTGTGATATTTTGTATGTTGCTTCACGTACATATGCTTGCCTATATGATAAGGCAAATCCTATTTTTTATGCTTTTCAAGGCACTTTTTCTTATATTGTGATATTTTGTATGCTGCTTCACGTACATATGCTTGCCTATATGATAAGGCAAATCCTATTTTTTATATAGTTCTATATTGGGAATTTTTATGGGCACTTGCCTCGACAAGCATATTCGTTTTTGATACGTAAACAATTATGAGTTTACTCTGAATATTCTCCTCAAGAACATTGATGAACATATATATTGACAAATATATTGGGCTCTATCGTTTAAAGTAAATCCAACATTTTTTTCCCTCTGGAAAAAAATGAAGTAAAAATCATAATTTATGATCTCTAGCATAAAACGCATTCAATAACTAAAATCTCAAATCTTTGTTCTGTAAAGTTCGGAAAATATTAATAAAGGTTTAAAAAAATACTTTCTAAACTTTCAACATCAAAATATTTTGCATCGATCCAACTATAAAAGACATAAAATGCATTCAATGAAGTAAAATAATCAGAACTTTGTTTTGTCAAATTTTGGAAAATATTATGGTTTATGACGTCATACACATTCAATGAACCTCTATTAACGAAAACGTTAATTAAGCGAAATAATTTACTTTATTGTTTATAAATTTGGGAAAAAATTATAATGTCTGAGATTTCAATTTCTCAAGATTTTTAATTGATGCAGTTGTTAAAAAATGTATGTTTTCTCAAATTATAGCAAAGGTTATAATTTATGATAGAAAACACACTCAACTAAGTAAAACTATTTATGACAAAAGACATATTCAATAAATTTATGAACTTTCAAGGTTTATAGAAATATTTGAATCAATACAATACTAATAGGAAAAAAACATAGATCAGGCATGCCTTTCAAGTTTAACCATATAGGACGAAGAATACAATAAGATTATGAGACTAACAGGTACAGTTTCCACATCCGCCGAAGTTAGCAGACAATTTAGGACAAAAAAACTTTACAGAGGATTGAAAGGAGGGAAAGATGAGTTACTTGTTGATCTAGGTGGAAGCAAAGGCGTCGACTGGATGGTGGTGAGAAACTGGTAGAGATTGGCATCATAGGCAGCGTTATCCACAGCATCTTCTAAGCTGTAATCAAGAATTCCCTTCAAACCCAACGCCCACATTCTATTCAAAGTATCTGAGGCCTCTGTGACGCTCTCACCAGCGCAGAAATGAGAAAACGCGGTCTGCTTCGCGTCTTTGAGAAGCGGTACTCCGTAAGGCGCGTAATCCATTAGAGGTGATTTCAGCGCTTTCATGCCCAGATCCGCGACAGGCTCGCAGGAAACAAGAAGGAGATTGAAAAGTGAAGTAATGAGCTTCCTCGTCATTAAGCCTGAGAACAATCCCTCTGCATCTTCGAAGTTGTGAACAGCAGCAGGAGCATTAATGGCTCCATTGACGGAATATGCGCAAACTTGAGGAGTCGTGGCTGCAACCACCGAAGAATATTGCAGGGTTTTCGAAGAGGAATTCACGTTATGGGAACTGGTGTAATGGAATTTATGAGACGTTCCTGAGGACCAAAATCTGCAGGTTCTTCGGCTCACGAATGGAAGCACCCTAGACGCCATAAAACCCCTGCAAATATTGAATTCCAGATCAAGATTGCCTAATAAATACCTTGAAAGGCCGAATTGATTCAAGCACAGGCAAAGCAATTGCTTTATTGGTTGCTCGTCTGGGACAAGAGATTCCCTACCCAGGCGCAGTTCCAGCTACCCATTTTCCTCTTTTTCGGCTATGTGATGAATGAAACGCATGGCAATTGCATTGAAGAGGCAGATGGAGGAAAGCTCCTTGAACAGTGATTTATAATAGAAACACCAAGGCTGATGGATACTCTGGTGCGTGGCCTCTAGAAAATCTTGCGAGCACTCTGCCTTTCTTGATTTTCCATTGTTTTTTTTTTGGTTCAGATCAACGGTTGAAAGTGTGTCATCTGATTGAACGAATTAGATTAAAAGTGTTGACGAAAAGTTGATGCATAGGAAAGGCCTATCGGCCTAAAAATGATTTTGATTGACGGATGAATATTTAAAATGATTTTGATTGATGATGTTTTCTAGAGATGGGAAACTTGTATGTCGGCTAGTAATTCATTTAAATTGCAGTTTTGATTTACTCTTACTATTGGTAATTGGGATTATTTCCAATGCATAAGAAACATGTTCCAAGAAAGAGATATGAAGAGACCAGGTAAAATTACACTGAAGTGAAGAATGTGTCATAAAGTGGTCAAATTTTAAAAAAGAAATGTAAAGATGGGATTTTTTTTAACTTTCTTTTTTATTGTTATAAATTAAGAGTTTATATAATCAAGATAACTAGTATGTATATGGATTTCAATGGAGTATCATGTCACAATAAAACTGAAACTTTAGTAAGAGTTTGTATAGTCAAGATAACTAATATAAAAGTGGATTTTGATAAAGCATCATGTCACTATGTATATGGATTTCAATGGAGTATCATGTCACAATAAAACTGAAACTTTAGTAAGAGTTTGTATAGGCAAGATAACTAATATAAAAGTGGATTTTGATAAAGCATCATGTCACAATGAAATTTGAAGATAGGTAAGTAAGTTATTACTTTACCCTCTAACTACTTAAAAAAGAAAAAAGAAAATGATTATAAGAAAGGATGTCTCTAATATATTTTCCTGCAACATAATTTTTTAAATTGATTTTTGTGTTTTAGATTGATTGGATTAAACAAATTTTCAACACACATGGTAGATGTAGAGTCTAAAAAAATCTGGGAAATCAAAGCAAATAATACATGTTAATTTAATTTAAGGCAGAAATAATAAACCCGAATAGAAAGATACCCCAAGGGTTAGCTCAGTTGGTCGAGTTCCCGTTGCTAAGTACCTTGCCAATTGAGAGCTCATGGGGTCAAATCTCCTCGATTCCCTTGGGGTTAGGCCTTGTTTGTTTGACTGGTGGGTAGATCCCTTCGAGTTGATCTACCTGGATTTTTCTTGTTTGACCGGTGGATATATCCCTTCGGGTTGATTTGCTTGGATTTTTCTCGTGGATGTAGCAGCCACTAGTGTCCGTCAACCACCCTTATATATATATATATATATATATATATATAATATATATATATATATATTATATATAATATATATATATAATATATATATATATATATATATATATATATAATATATATATGCATTGCTAACTAAGATTTGCGTTAATTTTGAGGTAATTTTTCCTATTATAAATTTTGATTTAAAAACTTCAGAGAATATATTGTTGAAAGGCTTTTAATAGTTTATTATATAATATAAAAATGATTTTATTATTAATTATAATTAAAGTATTTTAAATTTTTTTTAAACAAGGTTGGGTAGTTGTTATCTTACCAAAATCTTTGATGGAGCAAGCTCCTATTACAATCGACTGTAACATGATAAACATCTAAGCCATGAGATAGGAACGCAATCTCTTCTCCTAAGCTTGTGTTTAAAACTTCATGTATTTTTATGAGTACTCTAGTATACTTCCTAACAAACTGATCTACTAGAAAGAGAAATTTACATGTCATGGATTCTCTAACAGATTTTCATGGCTTGTAGATTGATTTCTCCTGAGTTGGCTCATTCTTCTTGTCATAATTGACCGAACTCTCTCCTTCATTGCTCGAGATGTTTGTATTTGGTTTTCAGTTTCATGATTTCTTCTTTCTGCATTTGTTTTGTTGTGCTTCCTTGATTTTGTATTGCCTGAGATACTTCGTCTTTTGCTGATGTTGAGCGCTTTCCTTTTGTTGTACACAGGAATCGTTGGATATCGGAGATCAACGGACGAGGTTGTTAGATGAATAGCGACCAAGATTAAATCACGTAGATTGGAATCAAAGGATGAACAGTGGAGATTAACCAAAAGCGCTGGTGGAAGGTGAATCTGGAGGAGTCGTCGTAGCCGTCGATGGTTGAAATCTATGATCATCGAGCACGAACAAGTCTGGACGATAACCAAGAGAAAAAGCATATTTATATGCGGCGGCGGTATTTTGGGCAGGGTAGAAACCATAAGTGGTAAAAAGGAGTGGTCGCCGAATTCCACTAATCGAGCAACATGTAGTAGCGAAGGAGAGAGGGAAAACCACTTTTCGGGTGGGTATTCTCCATGCTTGATATCAAACCGAAATCGATGTGAACCATCAGATTTTTTGATTACAGATCGACGGTGGAGGATTTTCGCGGAAGTGTTGATCAAGCTAAGTGACAACCATCGGATTGAGCGCCAGATCAAAGATCCTGAATTGATCGGAGGTCAGAGAAAGGAAGGAGCAGCACTGCGGAAATGGCTTGGGAGTGCAGACCCATCGATAATTATAATTGCGAGTGAATGTTTTTTTGAAGTCCGGTTTAAGCGCTCGGTCGGGTTTTTCCCATGTATTCTGATAGAGATACAGGGTGAGTGAGCTGGGTAAGAATAAGGGTGGGGACTTAAGATGCAGTCTGCGCGCTGAATACGGGAAACACTGCGGGCTATAAGAGAAGACAGGGAGGGGCTTTGAAACCAAAGTAAAACTATACTAACATGGAAAATGAAGATTTCTTCGTTGAGATTGTTGCTTCGATTTTTGTGGATGCACCCTCTATTCTTAAAGTGCTTTAACACAGCTCGAGACCTGTCTTCAATGAGATAGATTGCAACGCAGTTCTTGTGACGAGGATTGCAATCGTCCTCCATGTTATTGCTCATACGAAAGTATGATGTTTCATGATTTTTCCTTTGCATTCCCGTGATTTCCTGGCTGTTACTGCATTGATATGTCCTTTGTTGTTTTTTGATTATTTGCTTTTATCTCTGTGATTTTTCCCTTGGTTTTGATGAGATTTATACTTGTGATTTTTTGCTTATTGCTAAGGAACGGAGTTGTGATATTCCTCCTCGTTTTCACGAACATGCCCTTCATTTTTTCCACTACTTGGTTTGCAAAATAATCCGCTTGTTGATTGTGAATTCTCAAGACATGTCTAAAGATTACATCACTAGAGCCTTCAAAGTTCTTCCTGAATCTTCTAAAAATTATGTTCATGAACTCATTGCTTGGATTTTGTTTCTTGCCATTGCCTCTATTATTATGGTTGAGTCTCCTATTATGATAGGATTTTGAATTTCTCTTTTTTTTTATTATTCTTGTTCCCATCAATAAGTTGTATGCTTCTGCCTTATTATTTGAGTTTTGTCCCAATCCCCATTCATATGTGACATTTGCTTTCCCATCAGGATCGAGGATTATTCCCGCTACCCCTGCCTTTCCTGGATTATGCTTTGAGGCCCCATCAAAGTATAGACAATATCTATTCTGATTTTTCCTCTAGTTTGCCAATTCCTCTTCACTCATTCTTATTTTCCATATATTTCCTGAGTTTATCTTCCTCTGTCCTTTTTCTCCATTGTTATTTATTATGGCTTTGCTGAGCCAATCTCACTCTTCCTGTTGAAGAGTGCTATAATTTGTTGGTGCTATTCTTTTAACGTTGAGGATTTGAGAAGTTAATCCCCACGTTTTTTAGAGGCCCTTCCCTATCCTTGGAATTTGATTTTTGAAAATGCACTTGTTTCGTGTCAACCAAATTTGCCAAGATAGTACTACTGGAATGCGCTTCCATATTCTCTGAATCGTGACTTTCTTCTTTGTTGTGTATGGGTAGGCCTTCTCAAAGGTCTGAAGAAAATCCGGTAAAGGCTTTTCAAAATTTGTTCTTATTTCTAATGGACTTATCAGCTGTTACCAACATTCTTTGCAAAACGTGCATTCTTGGAATAAATGTCGTATATTTTCTTTAGCCTGCATGCATAATGGACATTGTGTTGGGCCTTGAAAGCCTTTTTTTGAGTTTTCACTAGTCAATATTCTCCCTTTTAAAAGAGTCTAGATGAACATTTTGATCTTAGGTAGACTTTCTGATTTCCATGCTATTTTCCAAGAATCCAAGTCTTCTTGATTTGAATGTTCTTGAAGGAATTTTTTATCCAGTCCTAACTATGTAATGTCCACCACTTGGGTCCTAGAGATAATCATCTTCCTCATCATGGTGGATTGGCGCTACCCCTTTTAAGAGATGCCTAATTTGGCTCCATTTCCCTTCCCGATTTGCCGGAATTGCTGTGATTTTCCAGTCTTGCAACTCCTTTTGGTTCCATTGAGAGATTGAGTGTAAAGTATTGAAACCTTTACCTTTCATCCATTCTTGTATGTCTTCAATTTCTGGATGAGTCTATAGTGGTTCTTTTCCCATGATTCTATTCTCCCAAATTGAAATTGTTTTTCCATTACTTGGGATTTTAGAGATGTATCTACTCATTAATGGAATTGTTTTTTTAACCAGCTTCCACACTTGGGTGCATTGTCTTATTGGTGCATTGTCTTATTGGGATATTTCCATTAAGCAGTGTTTTCCTGGTGCCATCCATGTATTTTCATATAAGAGTCTTTTTCCACTAGCTCTATTTTCCTGTAATTAGTCTCCATACTATTTTCATTCCCAATGCTTCATTCATGAGCCTAGGTATCCATATTGATAGGCCTCCTTGTTCATAAGGTAGTACTACTTGCTCCCACCTGACAAGGCTAATTTTTTTGTTTTCTTGCTTCCCCCACTGCCACAAAAAGCTTCTTAAGATTAACTCTATTTGTTTGTGGGCACTTGCTGGGGCCATGATTATTGCATATTGGTAGATAGGTAGTGCTACAAGGAGTGCTTTGATTAGTATTACCCTTCCTACCATATTCAGCCACATCATACCCCAGCTTTGTATTTTGTTTTTCATTTTTTCAATTTTTTTATTCCATATTTCTGTCTTCATGTTCCCTTTTGAGATTGGAAGTCCCAAGTAAAAGAAATATGTCCATTTTTCCTGTACAGGGATGTCTAAGATTTGTGAGATCCTTTCCATAGTTCCGGGAGGGGTATTCCATCCATATATCCTGCATTTTGTATTGTTTAATAGCACACCTGAAACCTGTAAAAAATCATCCAATTTTTTTTTGAACCTCCTTGCTATTATTGTTGATGCCCCTCCCAACAGTAATGTGTCATTAGCAAAGAGTGAGTGGTTTATTGTTTTTACTCCTTTTTCTATTCTGATCCCTGTGATATTTCTTTCCTTTCTTTGTTTTTCTAGAGCCCTGATTAATGTTTCCGCCATTATAATATATAGGAAGGGACAAAGAAGACAACCTTGCCTAAGGCCTCTTTTGCTTTGAAAGAAATCACTGGGCCTTCCATTTATGAGGGGGGCAATCCATGGAGTACTAATGCATGCCTATATGACTTCCATTACTTCTATTGAGAACCCAAGTTTCTGAAGGACAACCATTAGATATGGATGGCTGACCCTATCAAATACATTTGCCATATCTAATTTTATTATGAGGCCCTTTTCTTGCCTTATCATACTAGAGTGTACAGCTTCCTGTACAATAATTACATTATCTATGATTTGCATGTTGGGCACGAATCCTCCTTGATTTTCAGATATAATTATTGGAAGCACTTCCTTGATTCTATTTGCAATTATTTTTGTTATTATCTTATAAGATGAATTGCAAAGAGAGATGGGGCAAAACCTGTTGAAAGTTGAGGGGTTTGCTTCCTTTGGGATTAGAGCAAGATAGGAGGATTTTGTGTTGCCTCCAATTCTTTTTTTTTTTTAAATTCTTCACCATTCTTAAGAAATCCTTTATGATGGTATACCAATGAGATCTGTCGAATGCTATTGTGAAACCATCTGGCCCTGGGGCTTTGTCCAGATGCAGGCTCCATATGGCAGCCACTACCTCTTCTTCTATGGGATCCTTGCACATTGCTGCATTTTCATCTTTTTTTAATTTATTTTTGTGTGCTTTAAGAAATCTTCACTTTTAGCCATTTCTTCGTTGGTTGAAAGTAAGTTTTTAAAGCGTTGGTAGGATGCTTTTTTTAGTTCCTCCGCACCTTTGACCTCTTGGCTGTCGACTTGTATTTTTTCTATTTGGTTTCTTTCTCTTGTTATCTTCATTATGTTGTGGAAAAATGATGTGTTTTTGTCCCCTGTCTTGAGCCACAAACTTCTGGATTTCAATCTTGCCTCTTCTTCTTCTTTCCTGTTTTCCCTATATATTTCCCAATATATTTCCTTTTCTCTTAGATAATCTTGCTTGCCTTCTTCTTTGCTTTCTTTTTCAATTTGCACGCTGTCCATTTTCTGCTGTAAATCTTTTTTTTTTTTCTTTTTTTCTTTTTCTTTTCATTTGCTCTTGCCCATTCCTTTAATTTGGTTCTTGCAGTTTTTAATTTTGTTTCCCAAATATACTGTGGTGATTCTGTTACTCTTGGATCCCATGCTTTCTTGACTAATTCGTTGATTTCTATGTTGCTGCCCCACATTGAGTTATATCTAAATGGAAGCAGTCCCTGGTTTTACATTTTGCCCATGACTATTGTCACCAGTTTATGGTCAAATGTTGTGGTGTGTAAAATTTTTAATTTTATGGAGTTGTGCGCTGCTACTATGTTTTCTTGTATCAGAATTCTATACAGCCTTTCTTTTATGTTTCTTTTGCCCACTCTTTTATTGCTCCAAGTGTATTTCCCGTCGCTTTGCGGGATGTCTATTAAATTGTGTTGTTGCATTATTTCTTCTAGAATATCCTTGGATGGGTTTGTGTGGTATGTTCCTCCAAACTTTTCTTCTATACTTCTTACCAAGTTTAAATCTCCTCCTAGTATTATTTTCCTAGCTTGCATTTCTTTTAGTGCTTCTTTTAAGGAGGCTCGGCATTGCTCTTTTTCATTGTAGTGATTTGGGGTGTATATATTTATGACATTGTATTTCTCTTTTGTATTGATGTGCATTAGACATGTTTGGATCCAATGCTGATATTTTTTGTATTTTATTAATTCCCAGGTTTCTTTTTTCCATATTGTGCAAATAACTCTTGACGCTCCTACTGCTTGTATTGCTTCCCCTTCATAATTTATTATTTTTTTATATTTTTAGTTTCTTGGTTGTTTGTTTTTGTCTCCTGAATCATAAGGATGTCTGGGTTTTCTTTTGCCAGAATGTCTCTTGTGGCATTTTCTCTGACAAATGATCCCATTCCTTTGTAATTCCAAGAGACCACTATCATTATTTGCTTGTTGGATGGTGCATGGCTCCTTTCCCTCTTTGCTAGCTTTTTCGTTGTTTCATATACTCCTTACTAAGAAGGTTTCCATAGGTTTTTGCATTCCTAATGCCATTTCCTTTACTGCTGCTTCATCCCTAAGTTCTTTGTTTGTCTTTCTTCCTGCTCTTTTTTGATATTCTACATTTGGGGGTGCTTCCTTTGACTGCTTTTTGGTTAGGATTCTGTCCACTAAGGGAGGGAGGGGTATGGGTGTTTGATACCAGAGGGGATGTAAGGGGGTTGGGAGTATGTTGTGGGGATCTGGATCTAGATCTAGATCTAGATTTGGATCTTGGTCCAGGGGATGGAGGGGTTGAAGGATCTAGAGGCTCCAAAGGATTAAGGCTAGAAAGAGGATTATTATCTTCTTTTGGAGATGGAGGGTGGAGATCAGAGGATGTCGAGGGCTGCGAGGAAGATAGATTTGGTTGTTTGTGGACTGTCTTCTTTCTTTTAAGCTATTCCCATTTGTTTTCCAGATCTTCACTCTTTTCATTTTCATTTTCTTTTTTTTTGTACATCTATTTGCAAAATGACCATATTCATGACATACCTTGCATTTGAAGGGGATGCGTTCATAATCTAGCTGTTGTATGTCCGTTCACTGGTCCACTTTGGTTTTGATGGCTTCTGATAGCCCTTTCCCAAGATCTACTTCTACACAGATTATGGCGCATGCATGCATATTTTCCTTTGGCTCACACCTGTCTATATATTTCCCAACTACATTTCTTATTTCTTTGACCGAATCACCCCCCCAACAGTGAAGGGGAAGGTGTGGTAGTTTGACCCAAACGGGGACAACATTTGGTACATCTATTTCTGGATCGAAATCTGGCATCCATATGTTTAGATACAATCCCCTTGTATCCATAAAATAAGGTTCATTCCTAAATATCAGATCACGATCCTCCTTGGTTTCAAAGTGAAAGGTGTAGTAACCTCTTCCACAAAACCTAGTTGATATTTTCCCATTTATTGATGTCGTCTAGTTCCTTTCTACCCATTTTTGCACAATTTTGGGCAATGGCCATAACCCAGTGAACTGCCCCACTAATCCACGCTCTGCCAGAGAAAGTGTTGCTCTACGGGGTAGAGCAGGAGGGAGTGAGATTTCAGGAATGTCTTCTAATCTTTTAACAAACTTAGTGACTGAAGGTCTGTTCTTTGCCGGGTCCATTGTAGAAATGATAGAGGCGAAAGCTTTTGTTGTTCCTTCATTTTCTTATTGTTGATCTGAGAGAGGCTCTCCATCCTCTAATGCATCCATGGTGCTCCGTTCGCAGCAGTAGGAGGCCGCTGAGGAGTAGTTGCATGCTTCTTGCTGTGTTTGCTGACTAGGGTTGCACAACTACTTCAGCAAGCAAAAGTATACTATTCACATTCCCAGCCGTAAGCAGAGCTATGGAAGTCCAATTAAAGTATTTAATATTTATAAACATATTTTGATATTAAAATAATTGAAAAAAATTATTTTATAATTTTTATATAAATATGAGGAAAATGTATTTAATAATATATATATATATATAAATATTATATATATATATATATATATATATAGATAGAATAGATAGATAGATATGATAGATAGATAGATAGATATAGATATCAGTCCAATTATATTATTCTTTAGAAGAGTATAATATTTTAATGGTGCAAATATTTCTTTAAAAATATAAATTTAAGAAGAAAGCGATTAATGCTTTAATTGTGTGATAGAAGTATAAGTATACATACATACATAGGATACATAGAACATACATACATACATACAAATATATAATATATATATATAATATATAATATATATATATATGATGATTTCTGAATTAGTTGACAATAAAATTTAAAATTTTACTAAGGTACATTAAGGCCACTGATTTATAAATTCGTGACCTTGAAATTTTAAATCTAATAAGATTTTCTTTAGCAAATTACTTTTTCTTAGTTTTAAAAATATAATTTTATGAAAAAATTTCAAGAAATTGTCATAGATTCCCCCCTCTTATTATAGTGATAAATGTTTTATAGAATATTTTGAAAACTTAAACCTAAATAATTAGTCTTTCATCACAAGTATGGGTTTTTATTTGTTGATGACAACTTCGTAATTTGATATAGTGGTCAAACCTTTAGCAACTTATATATCCATATTCAATTTATCATGGAAATGTTAAAAGAAAAACAAGATTTTCATTTCTAAATGTCTCATTGCTTTATCAATTTAATGTTTTCTTTCCTACCAATTGTTTCATAGAAAAACCAAACCCATATGTATAGATACCTTTATCATAATCCCACTATAACTTGGCTTAAAATAGGAAACTTTTAGAATCTTATCTCTAAGGTTATTTGAATTTTATAAACTAATTTTTAAATAAAGCTTTTAACACTTTTATGAGACCCAAAGTGGAGTAAAGACAATGAGCTAGGAGCAATTCATAGTCGAGACTTAACATAATCACTTATTCAGTTGCTTACATCATATATAATGGTTTTAGCCTCCTACAATGTGCAAGGTAAACTATTGGTTGATTTAACATTGCTTGAGTAGGTTAGATTAGACTCATTTGTAATTGATGTTCCTCTACTTTGAAGAAGTTGAGTTGGGTATATTGTCTTTTCATGTCCAAAGAATAGATATTAGGAGAAAAGGCATAACGTCTCAGAAGTTGTGCTAATTTGGATCACGTGAGGATGAACATTGGAAAATAGTACATGGTTTAGTGCTCTACTCTTCTATTGCTATAATGATTGACTATATTTGAGCCTAGTGGGTTCTTCCATAGTGTTCCATCTCTCTATCTATATTCGGTCAAGGAAAATCTATCATCCATCCCATATGCATAGGTTCTTCTGGGGATTGCTAATTTCAAAGGTTAAAGAGGCAGTTGTGGGTTGGGATTTATGTATGTAGTGATGTTTATATGATGCAAGTACAACAAGCAACAACTGACTATGTCTTGCACTGAAGGTAGGGTGTGATCACCCTCAAAGCTCAAATAGACAAGGGAAAAAAGTGTAGTTTCTTAATAGGTACCTATAATAGTTCCTCAAATACCAAGAGCGATGGAAAATAAGGTTATAATAACTATCCAAGGGGAACCATAAGGTGAACATAAGTTGATAGTCACATAATATGGTTTGAGGGATATTCACCAATCTTACATTCAAATTTGGTGATGGCCCACTAAATCTTATTACGAACAATCATTCATGTTGGATTATGTTTTATAATTGGATCATTCATTAGATGAAACAATTTAAGTAGGTTTACATTTGGCAAAAGTGGTAAGGAACATGTAAACAAGGAACTAATTTACTTATGGTGATACCCAACATTGCACTTTGTAAGACACTCCCATCTACATTACTACCTATAATAATGTATCCAACACTAATTAGAGACCCAATGCTCATAAAAAAACCTACATTAGTGATTCCTCACCTAGTAAAGGAATTCTAATTCCAAGAATGTTTCCACTTCTGATAAGTTTCCCAATGGAAGGAATGCTCCCACTAACTATTTGTATAAATAGAGGGACATTTTCTCCACTCCAAGGACATTAATAGAGGCATTTATTTCACCACCTACCATTCCTAGAGATATATTATTGCCTTGAATGAGAACATTAGATTTGGTTGGATTTCGACCCCAAACAACCAAGGTTTTGATAACATTCAACTTTCCTGGGCCAATATGTGGATTAATGCATAAAAGGGTAGAGAGGTTGTGCCTTAGAGGGAGCTAGCTCACTTGAACAATAAGTGAATCAATAGGATTTATAAGTGGAGGGTGGAAATTGGATGGAGTGTTATTCCACCCCAATTGGCGGATCACAATCTCCTTGTAGAGGAGGAGGAGGAACCTCATATATTTTTACAAGGATGCCTTGTAGAAAACCATTACCTTCTTCTTCAAACCTCTCCTAAACTTAATCCTAACCAACATCGTTCATTGTGGTCTCTACTTATAATTCACTTATGTCGATTCAAAAACATCAATTCTAGAGGCTGGTTAGAGGTGGCCCCATGAACTATCTAGGAAGGCCATGGTCCCTCCTTGGAAAACAGGGTGAACGATTAACCACTTCAAGGCCTCAAACATAAACAAGAAAACATTATGTTTTGTAAAAATAAGAATAAAAGAAATCTTATGGCCTTTTAAGAACACCAATTCACTTAGCACAACTCTAAAAAGGCTTCTCTAAGATGCTAAAAAGTCAACATATTTTTCCAAAAGCTAGCTTAAGGGTATTAAATTTGAGGATCCGGCTAATGAAGATCCAAATAGGTGTTTCCAACATTCAACCTAGGATGACAAGGATATAACTCTAAGGAGTGAAGGTTCTAGAGAAAATTATCAATAACATCACAAAGGAATTATCCAAGGTACATTCCCTTTCTTGAAAGAAGGAAACCTTTAAGGAGAACTCCAACAAAGATTAAAGATCCATCTAAGTACCACAAGCACTTTTCACTTGCATTAATTTGAGTAGAACCTAAAGGATGCTACTAAATTTTCTTTGCAAACATATCCAAAGTCCCTTGCCACCGTTCTACTCACTACTTAAGTGTGATGGGATATTTCAATCACTTAAATAAAATATGCCTCATGCATGATACTTGTGTTAGAGGAACTTTCCTTATATATAATTTTCACCACTATAGGAATTTAAAACCTCTCCAAACCTATTATGAAAACCCACTATTATCTATATTTCTATGAAAAGATCTCCAAACCTACTATGGAAATCCACTATTGTCTATATTTCTATGAAAACAAAATATTTCATTTTTTCATTAGGAACCCAATGTTAATTCTCTCTTTTACCTATTTAGCTAGATTGAGTTTATGCTAACCACAATATTGGATGAAAATTTGATTTTCCCACTTGTGAGATGTTGTCACTAAAATCTTTCCCTTTTTTTTTTTTTTAATTTAGCTAGATTGAATCTATACCAAAGACAACATTTCATGAGAAAAAAAGATTTTCCCACATGTAAAATGTGGTATTATTAAAATTGAGAAAAATTAGGTAAAACCTATTTTATGCCTCATAATCCATAAAACATTTTTTATGTTTTTATCCAACAATTAACTCTCACCCTCAACTTATCCCCTAAACTTTAAACATCAAATATAATATAATAGAGATCAAACCCAAAATCTAAGTAATCTACACCTATTTCATCGAAATTTCAACTTGCAGGTAACAATTCACTAATCTCTTTGCCCTTTAGTGTGAAATTATCATTTTACGTAGTGAGTTTGTTATAGTGGATCCTATTTATTTGTTTTCACACTAGTGATTACGGCTTTTGTAAACATGCCTTCCTGTTTTATCTATTCTTGGCTGAGCGATTCTAGCGAAGATATTTGAAATGTGTCCTAGATAGGATATACCCACCAAAGAAATATTATGTGTGTCCCGAATGATTTCAGTCGAAGCTGAATTGCGCTCCAGAAGCACATCACTAACTCTTGAGAGGGATATATACTTAAATTTGACATATTTTTTAATCTTGCAGAATTGATACGCATTCTGGACCTTAGTTGGAGAGCCACTTCTTCAGCAGCGGTCCACATTTGGAGGTAACATACAAATCTACCGAAGAGAAAACAAACCACAAAGTTCTAGATGCCGATCAAGTGAGCTGCATTGCTTTAAATACAAATGTGTTTTCATTTAAATTGGAATTTGACATTCAATGCCTTTATTTTTGTTGTTTCTTACAGATAATTCAATTGAAAATGTAAGAAATGCCCTCGAGTGCCAAAGACTGCTTCTTGATGCCTGTTTTCTAGTACATTATAAATATTTAACAAAGAGATAAACTTCACTACTCTTTATATTTTTTAATCGGGCCTTGATAGCGTATCATATTTTCTGATAATGGAGGTCCAATGTAAGAAACAAGAGCTCAGAATCAAAGTTCTATTTGGAGATTGCATACTTATTATGTTTGGATTATTGATACTTGCTATGTTTGGATTGTTGAGGGTTGGATTAGTAGAAAAGGAGTTGGAGTATTGATGGGTGTTAATCTATTTTTACTATAAAAACAATTTAAACATTTTTTATCCATTTTTTTTGAAAAAACATTATCTAATTCCAAAAAACAATCTAAACACTTTTTTATCGGAACTAAAAAAAGTAATTCTAATAAAAAATTAACTTTTTAAGTTAATGTGTAACCTCTATAAACAACCCCTTGTTAAAATCCCTTCTTCAGCTTTTGTTCGTGAAAACGACTTCTCTATTCGTGTTGACGGAGTTGGTACACCACAGTGCTTTCTTCCAAGTTAGACAATGCAAAGATGTTGGAAATTTATGGTAGTTTCAAACACAAAAGAATTGAGAACAATGCTCTGTTTTCTCCATAGGATCTTAACACAGGGAAGCTAAATTTTTGTGAGCAGACAGAGTTTTCAACACACATGGAAACACTATGTATTCATTAATAAAACAACCTGTTACAAAAGCATTTTCCTCTTAATAGAGGCATTCACCAAGAACTTCCAGTTCCACACAAAAAAAAGTTACTCAGTTTCAGCGCCAAATTTTTACACTACTGTGTTTAAAAATATAATATTTCTTACATTTACTGCTGCTGCATTACATTTCATATTCAGTTAGAAAAATGATATTAGCGCCGCTGCTCATTCCCTTTTCTTGTTTTCTCAACAAAACAACATTCTTCACGATGGTGCATCACAAAAAAAATTCTTACTTTGCATATAAATTCATTTACACTGTTGTGTAATTTTTACTCTGTTTTACATTCATTGATGTTCTTCCTTCTTTTTCTTCCCATTGTTGTGCATTTTCCTTTCACAGACATTACATACACAATGAACAACTAAAAACTAAAAGCATAACAATACACCCGTGAATAAAAAACTTAAAGAATTTATCAAAACTTACCTATCGTAATAAATTCATTTATTACTTCAGCATGGTGAAAAATTAATTTCTCGTCCTTTTACTTAAATACCTGGCGGTCAACCAAAAATTTACTTCACGCAAGTTCAAATTGTGCAGGCCCGTTGATTTAATCGAACGGCTATCATTAATTCCCCGGGAGCCCCTTTTAATCAAACTTTACCAGCTGGGAAATGGGTGGTTTTGAAAAGTCAGCTCAGACACGTGGCAGCTGGTCGGTGTATTCGGAGCCATCCTGAAAAATATCACCGATGCGTGAAGCCGGTGCGATATAAAACATGTGGTTTTCTGGAATTAAATGCGTGCAGTTGGAATTATTAATATTTCAACACTCCGCTTTAATTTCAACTGTTGGGTTATCAGTCATACCCAAACATTTTCTCATAAATTCAAAACTTTTCTGCCCCAATGGTTTGGTCAGAATGTCTGAAACCTGCTCTTGAGTCCTGCAATGTTTTAAGACAATTTCTCCATTGCTTACCAATTCTATGATGTAATGAAACTTTGTGTCTATGTGTTTCGTTCTCTTATGAAACACTGAATTCTTGGATAATGCAATAGCTCAGCGATTGTCACAAAAAATCACTGTTCCTTTTGCCTGCTCTTGGCCTAAACTCCTTAACATCCTTCTCATCCAAACTGCTTGACATGTTGCTGCTGTAGCTGCCACATATTCTACCTCTGCTGTAGATAACACTACAATAGGTTGTTTTTTAGAAGCCCATGAAATAGCTCCTGAACCCATGTGAAAAACATAACCGGATGTGTTTTTCTAATCATCTACACTTCCAGCGCAATCACTATCAGTGTATCCAATTAAATCTGAACATTCTGAGACAGTATATAAAATGCCAAACCTTTTTGTACCTTTAACATACCTTAGAATCATTTTTGCTGCCTGCCAATGTGCTTCTTTTGGCCTCTCCATGAATCTGGAAATTAAACTAACAACATGCATTATATCCGGCCTAGTTGCAGTCAAATACATAAGGCTGCCAACTATGCTCTTGTACAAACTAGGATCAAAATCCTTGTTGTTGTCCTCTTTGCTGAGTTTTAATCCCATCACCGTGGGAGTGATTGTTGCCTTGTTGTTCTGCATATTAAATCTGTCCAACACTTCGTTTACATATTTTGCTTGTGATATAAAAATCTCATTTCCACTTTGTTCTACTTCTATTCCTAAGAAGTATCTCAACAAACCCATGTCAATCATTTCAAATTCCTCTTTCATCACTGTTTTGAAATTTTCAATGAGATAATTATTATTACCTATGAAAATAACATCATCAACATATAACACAACAATTAGTATCTTACCATCATTTTCTTTGATGTAGAGGGTGGGTTTTCCCTCACATTTTTCAAAAACATTTTCCAGTAGATAGGAATCTATCCTACTGAACCACGCTCTTGGTGCTTGCTTCAGCCCATAAAGAGCTTTCTTCAATCTGCACACTTTGTGCTCTTGGCCTTTCTTTTCATAGCCTGGAGGTTGTTCAATGTATACCTCTTCCATTAACACTCCATTTAGGAATGTTGACTTCACGTCCATTTGGTAAACTTTCCACTTGTTTTGTGCCACTATGGACAACACTGCTCTCACGGTTTCCATTCTAGTAATTGGTGCGAAAGTTTCTTCATAATCTCTCCCATATTGCTGCTTATATCCTTTGACAACAAGTCTTGCTTTGTGTCTTTCTATTTTGCCTTCAACATTACTTTTGGTCTTGTAAACCCATTTAACTCCAATGACTTCTTTTCCTTTTGGTAGTTCAACCAAATCCCATGTCTTGTTTCTTTATATGGCATTGATCTCCTCCTCCATAGCTTCTATCCATTTCCTATCCTTGATAGCATCTTCGAAATGAGTACGGTAATCAACATGACAATATAAAGCAAACAAAGAATTTGAACTTTCATTTGTTTCATCTTGTTCATAAATATCACTTAAATTTCTGAACTTCTTACCTGTTTCATTTGGTGTATAAGTGCTTGAAGAAGCACTTGAATTTCCTCCTTGTGATGTGCTTGGAGAAGCACTTTCATTTCTCCTCAAGGGTGTCTCTTGTTGTCCTTGTATTGGCATTGTTGTTTGGGGATGTATTTCAGCCATCTCCTCATCATCTTCATCATGTGACAAAGAGCTTTTAACATTCACTGTTTTCTCTATGCTTCCATCCCAAGCTTCCTCCTCAATGAACTGAACATCTCTACTCACAAAAAACTTCTTGGTGGATGGGTTATACAACTTGTAAGCTTTGGATTCCTCACTGTATCCAATGAAAATACATTTCTTCCCTTTGCTGTCCAACTTCTTCTTTAGCTGATCTGGAATGTGTGCATAAGCCACACATCCAAAAACTTTCATGTGGGTGACTCCTTGCTTTCTCCCACTCCATGCTTCTTCCGGCACTTTGTTCATGACTGCTTTTGTAGGACACCTATTCAAAATGTACGTTGCACAATGTACAACTTTAGCGCAATAATCATTTGGCAAATGCTTTGCCTTTAACATACTTCTCGCCATATCCATGATTGTTCTATTCTTCCTTTCGGCTGCTCCATTTTGCTACGTAGTGTACCTAGTGGTAAACTATTTATGAATTCCATTTTCTCTACAAAAACGTAGAAATTCTTTGGAGATATACTCACCTCCTCTATCAGTTCTTAGAACTTTGAGATGCAGCTCACTTTGGTTTTCTACAAGTTCTTTGAAATTGCAAAATTTTTCAAACACTTCACTTTTGTTCTTTAAAAAATATACCCAAGTTTTTCTAGTGAAATCATCAATGAATGTTAGAATATAGACGCTGCCTTCAAGTAATGGATTTTGCATCGGTCCACATAAATCTGAGTGGACAATCTTTAAGGGTTCTTTTACCCTTATGCTTTTCCCTGATGGAAAACTTTCTCTGTGTTGTTTTCCCAAGATACAACCTTCACAAAGGCTGCCCGGTTTCTCTATCAATGGTAATCCTCTTACCATTCATTTTCTACTCAACAAGTTAAGACCTCCAAAGTTGAGATGTCCAAATCTCAAGTGCGACAACCAATTTTCATCCTTTGGTTCACTTTGGAAAGCCTCTTGCGTCGCTGCTGCTATTACTTCTTTATTTTTCAAATCTGCTTTTATTCTGAGAGGGAACATCATGTTCCTTGTCATCTTCACTTCAGCATTACATCGTTTGCTGGGTTTTCTATCCATGATGGTGCATACATCATTCTCAAAGAAAACATTGTAACCCTTTTGAACACGTTGTCCAATACTCACGAGGTTACACTTCATTCTAGGAACATAATAGACATCTGCCATGGTTTTCTTTTCACCTTTCTTTGTAAATATTTTTACCTCTCCTTTTCCCATAACAGAAACTTTACTATCAGTTCCAAGTGTGACTTGTGACTTCACACTCTGATCTAACTTAGAAAACAGGGATATGTTTCCTGTCATATGGTTACTGCAACCGGAGTCTAGAAACCATATATCATCATTCTTTGTTTCAGCCATATTACAAGCTAACAAAAAATTATCTTGGTTGATATTTTCTCTAGTGAAATTTGCACTAGATCTATTATTCATATCATGCTGCTTCTTCCTACATTCATTTGCATAATACCCATATTTTTTACAATAATAACATTGGACATTGGATTTTTCATACCTTTGTCCTTGAGCATGATGCTGTCCACTTTGTTGGTTGCTGCCTTGGCCTTGATTCGGATTTGGATTGTTGCCTCTTCCTTGAGTGTTTGCTGGACTGTTTCTTCCACCTCTGCTTTGGCTTCTGCCTCTTCCTCTCTTGTTTCCTCTGCCTTGACCTCTTCCTCTTCCAAAGGACATCTGGGTCTTAAAGGCATATTTTAGAGATGAGTTTTCATTTCTACTCAATCTCTGCTCATGTGTTATCAGTGATGCATGTAGTTCATCAACTGAGAAGTTTGTGAGATCCTTTGTCTCTTTTATGGTGGTGACAATCACATCAAACTTTGAGGGTATGACTCTCAATAATTTCTCCACAATCCTCCTTTCTTCAAGAATCTCTCCATGAGACCTTATCCGTGTGACCGGACCAATCACCTGTGTGAAGAATGAGTCAATATTATTTGACTCTTTCATGCATAGATTCTCAAAATCTCTTCTCAACAACTATAGTTTTGTTGTCTTCACTTTCTCCATGCCTTGATAGGCTGTCTTGAGAGTTTGTCATGCTTCTTTGAATGTCTTGGCCGCTGCTATCCTTAAAAGCACACTCTCATGCACTACTTGATATAAGAAGAGGACTTTAGAATCCTTCTTCTTATAGCTCTTCAATTGTTCTTTCTCTGCCTGAGTTAAGTTATTAAACTCATCTTTATTTGATGGTTCTTCAAATCCATCCTCAACAAATTCCCATAAATCTTGTGAGGCAAACAGGGCTCTCATGGTTATTGCCCAATAGTCATAGTTTTTTCCAATTAAATTGTGGGAGTTGGGTATTACAAATACCCATGCTAGTGCTGGTGCTAGCCATTCTTGCTCTCTAAACTATGATTCAAAATCCTTGAGTGCGTATTTAAAAATAACTGACTGTCTTCAACAGCTACATAAAAAAAAAAAAAAACTAGTTTGAGAAATACCTTTGATTTTTCTTTCACTGAGTCTTCACTCTTCTGGAGAAGCAGCTGCAGCAAAAATCCTTCCTTCAGCTTCTTTGACACCTTCAAAGAGCCTAAACAAGCTCTGGTACCATGTTGAAAATTTCTGGTAATTTCAAACACAAAAGAACAGAGAACAATGCTCTGTTTTCTCCACAGGATCTTAACACAGGGAAGCGAAATTTTTCTCAGTAAGAGACTTTTCAACACACATGGAAACACTATGTATTCATTAATAAAACAACCTGTTACAAAAGCATCTTCCTCTTAAGAGAGGGATTCACCAAGAAGAACTTCCAGTTCCACACAAAAAAAATTACTCTGTTTCAGCTCCAAATTTTTACACTACTGTGTGTAAAAATATTTCTTACATTTACTGTTGCATTACATTTCATATTCAATTACAAAAATGATTCCCTTTTCTTGTTTTTTCAACAAAACAACATTCTTCACGTTGTTTCTATACAAAAAAAATTCTTACTTTGCATACAAATTCATTTACATTGCTGTGTAATTTTTACTCTGTTTTACATACACTGTTGTTCTTCCTTCTTTTTCTTCGCACTGTTGTGCATTTTCACTTCACACACATTACATACACAATGAACAATTAAAAACTAAAAACATAAAAATACACCAATGAATAAAAAAACTTAAAGACTTTACCAAAACTTACCTATCGTAATAAGTTCATTTATTACTTCAGCGTGGTGAAAAATTAATTTCTCATCTTTTCACTGACAAACCTTGCGGCCAACCAAATATTTACTTCACCCAAGTTCAAATTGTGCAGGGCGTTGATTTAATCGATTGGCTATCATTAATTCTCCGGGAACCCCTTTAAATCGAACTTTACCCGCGGCGGAATGGATGGTTTTGAAAAGTCAACTCAGACACGTGGCCACTGATAGGTGTGTGTTCGGAGCCCTCCTGAAAAATACCATTGATGCATGAAGGCGGTGCGATATAAAACAAGTGCTTTTCTGGAATTAAATGCGCGCAGTTGGAATTATTAATATTTCAACAAAAAAGATCTTTAATGGATGCTGGCGACATCATGCTTTCATTGGCGCAATTTTAGCAGCTTCTAAGGAGTTTGCTTGTGGAGCACTTGTCGAAGTTTAGCAAGAGAATGTTATGGGTATGGGTGTTTCACCTAAAATTTTAGGTGGTTGTATAATCATTGGTCCATTTTCTAGTTACTTGCTTTGGGTTATGCATTGAAAGGGTTGAATGACGCAGGGTCCGTAGAATCAGTTAATGTAGTTGAATTAGAGAGACTCCTCAGCCAACTCGAACCATCCATATCAATGTTCGTGAAATGTTGGCTTGCTTTTATGGCACTGTTTATCTTCACAGAAGCTTGTGTCACGCGAATGCAAAGAAATTGCTTGTTGTGCTACTGACTACGAGTAATAGCGAGGCGTGAGAAGAGGTTGCATTCTCATTAAGACTCGTCTCAAGTATTAATTCAGAGATCTGGCAGTCACCGTATATAACCTTAACGTCCAATTGTGTAGAGATGCATCGAACAGACGCCAGATAGATGGATTTTCATGTTCATGAAAATCATTTTCACAGCCATCAAAGTTATCAGTGCATCATGAAAATAAAAATACACCTCAGAAGCATCATATCTAGCCGTTGGTTCAGTTTTTTTTAAAGAGTATGAAGGTAACCAAGGGAGAACTCAGGTGTCTCACTGCCCGCCCTCTCAAATGTGTAGAACTGGTCATTTACAATTTTAAATACATAAATTTTGAGTCGCAGTAGTAGAATTGTTTGAGAAAGGGTTTTATTAGTAAACCGGTTTGTGTTTACATTTTACCGGGCTGAGCTGGGAGGAGGAAATATTTGACTTACAAAATAAAAAAGAAAAAATAGAAGTGGTGGATTCTTCAATAACAAGCAATTTTCGAGAGACATGGATCTAACTGCCTCATTCTTATTACCTGAATTGAATTAAAAATCTCCATTGTGTAAATTTTTGGATCAATTTCACTCTTAGTTGAGATTTTGAGTTGTTTTTTCTTGAATTGTAAATGTACTAGCAAAACCACACTTAACCACATTTACCAATGTGTTAAAGATATGAAGCACATGTACCATCATATTAGTAAATGTTCACTCTGAAGCTTTAGTGATCCATAATGTATTAAGAATGTCTTTGGGAAAAACATGCTTACTACATTATAAATCACAAAAACCTAAGATCTAGTATTAGTAAATGTGATGAGCATATGCAAATATACATCAACCACATTAATAATTATTAGATATCTATTGTTAAAAGCTAATTATTTCTAATCACTAATAACTATATAAATTAATAACTCATTTATATATTTATTATTTTACGTTATTATATTATTGAATATATAGTTTATATTTCAAATTATAATGTATTAACATATAATAAATCATAGAATGTTCTATATACATATTATTTTCAATTTATTATATATATATATATATATATTATATATATTATTATATTATATATATAACCGAGATTGAATTAAAAATTGCCATTGTGTAAATTTCTGGATCCAACTTCACTCTTAGTTGAGATTTTGAGTTGTTTTTCTTGAATTGTAAATGTACTAGCGCAACCACATATACCAATGTGTTTAATATATGAAGCGCATGTACCATCATATTAGTAAATGTTAAATCTCCGGGTTTAGTGATTCATAATGTATTAAGAATGTCTTTGGGAAAGACATGCTTACTACATTATAGATCACAAAAACCTAAGATCTAGCATTAGTAAATGTGATGAATATATGCAAATATACATCAACCACATTAACAATTATTAGATGTCTATTATTAAAAGCTAATTATTTCTAATCACTAATAACTATATAAATAATAATAACTATTTTAGTGTGTATTTATATATTTATTCATTATATAAATAATTTATATTCAAATTATAATAATAACATAAATTTCTCATTTATATAATTTTATTTAATTATATAATTTATAATATAATTATAATTAGTTAATATATAATTATAAAAGTTAATAAATTTAGGATTAAATTATAAAATTTAATGGATCAATATTAAAAAGTTAAGAGATTAATAAACCAACAAATTAATATTTATAAATACAAATTAGGTATATTAAAAACCAAAAATTATAAACTAAAAAAAATAAATTATACCTAAAAAATAATAATTAAAACACAAAAATTAACCTTAAGCATTAATATATTAAATCTAAATTAATCAAACTTTACACGGGCATAATATTTAAAACCTAATTCATCAAACCTTTACTTTTTACTTAAACATTTAAAAAACTTACAATTTTCTTTTAAAATTTCATTAAAAATAAAACCTGTATATATACTTATATATATTATTTATATAATATATATTGTATTATAATTAAAAAATAGTATGATTTACTATCCCCTAAATAATCTGTTTGAAAACTATATATTATAAAAACTTTATATAGCTAGGCATCTTCTTCTTAAAGTTCATCACGATAATAATATATAAAACTAAGACATTATCGACATTAAAGTAAAAATTAAAACCGTGTTGTATCATTTAATCGATTATTTTCCACAAATTGCTTGACCTAAGTTGCGTTTTGGTATTTAATATTTAAAAAAACAATATAATTTCTGATGACTTTATATAAGTTATTGCGCAGATCACTTAGTGTAAGTTTTCGTTTTCAAAATAACATTTTAAAAATCAATGCATATAAAATAGATTTCTATTTTTTTCATTTATTTTGAATTGATTGTAAATAAAAATATACAAATAATGTAAATGGAAAAAATAGAGTTGAATAAAAACTTGATCTTTCGTATAAAAGTTAAATCGTTTATTTTTATATATTATTTATTTTAGATTTTTTTTAAATACGGAAAGAATAAATGTAGTATTATTTTGGCTTAAATTAAATATAATATTTTATTTTTATATTTTTTTCATTTTAATTTTGACATTATGTATATAACAAATATATAATAATGTAAATGAATTGAAAACTAGAGTGTAGAACTTTCATCTATCGTATAAAAGTTTCAAAATCGTTTTATTTTTTATATATTATTATTTAGATATTTTAGATCCGAAAGACTAAATAGTAGTTGTTATTTGTGGCTTAGATTAAATATAATATTTTTATTTTTATTTTTTTACAGTGGAATCAGTAACAGGGGCACTGTCAGGACTCGCGTTACACGGGGTCGATTAACCGATTCTGACCACTACCTCTATAACCATTGAGAGCTACCACGGGGTCGATTAACCGATTCTGACCACTACCTCTATAATCATTGAGAGCTACCACGGGGTCGATTAACCGATCCACTACCTCTATAACCATTGAGAGCTACACTCACCCCTCAAGCCCTCTATAACCATTGAGAGCCACTACCTCTATAACCATTGAGAGCTACCACTTGAGAGCTACACTCACCCCTCAGCCCCTCTATAACCATTGAGAGCCACTACCTCTATAACCATTGAGAGCTACCACGGGGTCGATTAACTGATTCTGACCACTACCTCTATAACCATTGAAAGCTACACTCACCCCTCCGCCCCCCCTCTGCCCCATTGAGAGCTACCACGGGGTCGATTAACCGATTCTGACCACTACCTCTATAACCATTGAGAGCTACCACGGGGTTGATTAATCGATTCTGACCACTACCTCTATAACCATTGAGAGCTACCACGGGGTCAATTAACCGATTCTGACCACTACCTCTATAACCAGTGAGAACTACACTCACCCCTCAGCCCCTCTATAACCATTGAGAGCCACTACCTCTATAACCATTGAGAGCTACACTCACCCCTCAGCCCCTCTATAACCATTGAGAGCTACCACGGGCTCTATAACCATTGAGAGCCACTACCTCTATAACCATTGAGAGCTACCACGGGGTTGATTAACCGATTCTGACCACTACCTCTATAACCATTGAAAGCTACACTCACCCCTCAGCCCCTCTATAACCATTGAGAGCCACTACCTCTATAACCATTGAGAGCTACACTCACCCCTCAGCCCCTCTATAACCATTGAGAGCTACCACGGGCTCTATAACCATTGAGAGCCACTACCTCTATAACCATTGAGAGCTACCACGGGGTTGATTAACCGATTCTGACCACTACCTCTATAACCATTGAAAGCTACACTCACCCCTCCGCCCCCCTCTGCTCCTATATACAGCTCCAGGGTAAGTCAGTCAGGGGGATTTGAACTCATGACCTTTAGTACAGAGCCCCCCTTTCTAAGGAACTTCACTGCATTGTGATTACCAACTCGCCTACCACGTGGGGCTACATTAATATAACTTAATTGAACTAAAAATAAATAAATATTTCACCACAAAAAATAATTAATAAAATATTCTATGGTTGAATGTTATTATCAAAAATTAAGAAATATAATTAATTACTATTATTATATTAACATAGACACAGGGTCTTGGATACAATGTGATTGGTGCTTTGTAAAACGCTCCTTGATGTGAAATCACTGGTTCAATTCTCACTTCCAATTTGGGTGACATATTGGACGTGATGAACATGTATTCCTGCCAAACTTACAAAAAAAGACATATACACACTGTTTATTTTTTATTTATATATTTATGTTGTTATATATAATCTAGTATATATATATATGACCACCACACACACAACACATTATAATATTATATATATCTATATTATATAATACACACACACATATATATATATTATATAAGTATATATTATATATATATATATGGGCCCCAAGGGTTAGCTCCACTCGTGGAGCCTATTGTTAAGTCCTCGCAGAGGTCTTAGGCGTCTCCTTAGTTGTGTACAGGGTTTTAAAAGTCCTCTTCCAGGGTGATCTGCCCCAGATTTCTATATAGCATTATATTTATATATATGAAATTATTAAATGTGTTTATATAATGTAGTGTTTAGAAAACTTTTAATTATTAAAATGTGTTTTACTATAATAGTAAGTATTTCGACGAAAACATTCTGTGATAAAAATAGAAAAAAATGCATTTATTAAACAAATATGTTTTTGATCTATAATATAAGTTTCCGAAGAAAAAAATTATGGATGAATGGAAACTAAATAGCAAATAAAAATAAAACAGAAAAGTTAAATTAAGAGGAATAAACAAAACTAAAAAAGTATTCAAGTTACCAAAAAACTTTAATTTAATCTTCAAGGATCCCTTACAATAATAAATTAAATATTCTAAAAACAAAACAAAAAAATTAAAATTTTTAAATTTAGTTAAAACAAAACTGATTAATATTTTAGATTATTTTTATATATTAATTTTAAAAAGTCTTTTTTTTTATTAATACCAAGTCATAATTATAGAAAGTATTTTATAAATCCGAGTAAGTTGAATGTGCATGTCAGACAAAACACTGGATAATGAAACTAAGGAAAGAGGAAAAACTAGAGTTTTCAAAGAAGGTTTGGCCAAAAGAATCGGAAGGGATCTGAGTAGATCATGGATGAGAATTATAGAGGGTGCAATACACGTTAGAGTGGCTAGATTCGAGAAAGGGAATAGCTGTAGCAAGAGAGGAATGGTTAGGACAAATGTGTTGAATTAAGTAGATATTTAGCAAAAATCTAATTTGCCGATCCACTTACACCCAACAACCTTTATTTCTTTAAGAAGTTTTAGTAGGTCCCAAGTTTTGTTTTCCAACAACACGCTCATCTTTTGTTTTGTTTTATTTCCACTTTCCATTTAAAATTATTCATATCATAGATTATTTCCTAACAATAAGAAGGTTCCACATAGTTAGTAATCAATGCACATATGAACTGAAATCAATATACCTTTCAGGAGGATTTCTCTCCCATGTGTATCTTATTTGTGTTGGTTGTTGAAGTTCCACATTTTCCTAAATATATTCAACATCTGTGTCTTCTTTATCATCAATATCTTTTTCTTGATTTCTTATGTTTGTAGATGATTAGGTCTCAAATTAAATTTCTTGATTTAATGGTACTTGTTCCTATTTCAGATAAGCTTTTATATTTTCTGATTTAATTACAGAAGAATCATAAAATATCACATATCTACTAGTGATTATTTTGTAGGTAGTAAGATCCCACACTCTAGATACCTTAACTACATCACTATAACCAAAAAAGATATATTTCTTCGATCGAGGGTTTAGCTTAAAATGTTGATTCTTGTGAGTAAGTACATAAGCTTCACAACCAAATTATTTTAAATTTAGATAATAATAGGGATGACCTATCCATACCTTATCAAGGATTTTACAATTTATTGCGACTAATGGTGATTTATTTACAAGATAATAAGTGGTAGTGGCTACTTCACAAATCTTGTCACAAATTGGCATTGTTAAGCATGCTTCTTGTTTTTTTAGAACAATCTTGTTCATACATTCTACTATGCCATTTTGTCAGGGAGCATATACAATGGTTTTGGGTCTTACAATCCCAACTCCATTGAAATATTTTTTGAATTTTAAAGAAGTGAACTTTCCTCTGTCATTTGTTCTTAAATATTTGTTTGGTCTACCGGTTTTCTTTTCTACCATAACTCTAAATTGTTTAAATGAATTAAACACGCCATATTTTCTTTTCAAAACATGAACCCACACTTTTCTAGAGAAATCATCTATAAATGTTAGAAAGTATGATGAGATCTAGGGAATGATACCAAAAAATAAAAATGGATATAATCCAGAATAGCTTTACTAACATGGCTACTTACATAAACTTTTGTTTACATTGTTTTCCAAATAAAGAATGTTTGCAAAAATTCAAGTGTAGATATTTTACTTTTAGAAGTAATTTTTTATTTATCAGTACCATAGTCCTTTATTTCTCATATGATGTAGTCGTGATTCCATAAATAAGTGGATTTGATCACCTTCTCAAATACCATTGTTGCTTTATTACTTTGAGTACTTCCATCCAACTTATAAAAGTTTTCTATTTTAATAGACTTCATAACCACTAAAGTGCCCTTGGACACCTTTAGTTCTCCATGTTGACCTATAAATTTATGACCTCCAAAATCTAAAGCACTTAAAGAAATTAAATTCTTTTTTATTTATAGCACATGTATATCATCTATTAACATCCTTATAGTACAATCAAACATTTTAATTTTGACACTTCTCACTCCAATAGTATTACAAGAAATGTTATTTCCCATAAGAAAAATTCCACCACCAATGGCCTCATAAGAAGAAGTTCAATTTCTATGTGGATACATATTATGAGAAGCACCAAAATCTAACAATCCTTCTTCATAGTTTTGAGGGACATTACTATTGGGAATGTGTTATATGCTTTTCATGACTAACACCTTGAGTGATATGTATGTGTCAGGCACAACGAGGGGGTCACAAGAGGAAACTAGCCCCAAAATTTTGGGCAATTTTTTTGCATCCATTTTTCGTAGTTTATGACAAGTGGTTTTCATTGTTAGTGATTTTTTGGGTGCATGGTGGTTTTTCCCATGGTTTTGTAGATCCGGTCAAATGAACTACATTTATATTCTAATCTAGGGTTAATGTATTCAAGGTTTTTTAATGCTACAACATATATATAATGTATTGTAACATTGTAAAGGGACATAATGAAAAATCAATCTCGTTTTCCTGCTTTTATGTATATTTTTTGTGAGTGGCATTGTATCTTTTCTATTAATTTTAAAAATTCTCTTGCAAGTATTATCTGCATAGGGTTATAACGTATACCTACTAGTAGAAAATAATTCATTAATCATGCCTAAACCTAATTCAAACAAATTTTCCTATTTTTTGGAGTCTTCCTTGCATCATTGTCCCTTCCAACAATATTTCTTGAGATGCCCTATCTTTTTATAGTACCACCATCTAAGCTTTCTCTTCTTTCGTTTCACTTATAATCTCGATGTACAAATTGAATTTTCTTCTCTTTCTTTGGATCAACCTCTAGCCACCATTTCTGTTGGCGTGGAGGCTTTGATACTTGGTTTCTTTGGTACATCCTTAGACAATAACACTCTAACAATGGAATCAAACTCAAAAGTCTTAGTTGTACTAAAACTAATAGAATTTTTAAAATGATATCATAATCTAGGTAATGAGCACAGTGATGTAACCACTTTATCTTTGTCATCAATTTTAACATCCATACTACTAAACTATAAAATAAGAATATTAAACAAATTCAAATGATCTACAATTTCCCTACATTCTTTCATTTTTAGACTGTATAACTACCTCTCCAAGTAGATTTGATTCATCAAGGACTTAATCATGTAAAAGCTTTCCATATTGCTCCATAGTCTTGATGTTATTAATTCATTAATAATGTTAAACATAACATCAACTACAAAACATAACTGAATAATGATGAGGCCTTTGGCATCTAGGTGTTCCCACTCTTCATCATTCATAGTTGTAGGTTTCCCGCTTTCGTTAACACCTTATGAAACCATTGTTGTACCAACCAATATCACATTTTAAGTTTTCATAATTCGATTTTTTTTTTACCATTAGATTTTTTCAAATTTGAATTTAATATTTCTCACCTTCACTATTATTCTCTACACGAAATCTTCCTACAAAATGATTTTTTTTCCAAATGTATCAATTCAAAAATTCAAACCTTGTTTCATGAACCCTATTTCTCACCTTCTTTTTCACAATTAATGTAGTCTTCATTAACTCAATCTCTTTAGGTATTTCATAAAAATATATATATATATATATATATATATACCTCAACTTTTTAAATAAACTAAAAAGATTGTTTAAAAAAAATACTAAGTAGATGTTAGGGTTTACCTGTGCACTTGGTCTTTCAAACTTTGGGCTTCACTGCCTGGCCTTAACTAGTAGATTCATTACAGACCCTTGTCATCTATCTTCTATGGATTAACTACCCATATTCAACTCTACCCATGATAACCACACTTCTTTCTACGTGGCTTGACTTCAGGTCTACGTTTCTACCATAATGTGTCACCCTGCATTGGTCTCCACCTCTAGTGGACTACTCTACATTTGGCATCTTTAAGTACATGCTCACTTACTCCACCTCCAGGCTATGACTTATTTGTTACTTTCCTTTCCTAGCACATGTTTCGATGCTCCTCTATTACCACGAGTTGGCTCCCTCTACATGGCTATAGTGTAGTAATGCTTCCAAGTATGGATAGACCCTCCTCATATGGTTTGCAAATTTGCGGCTCGCTTTTTTGTGGAAACATGTACCTAAAACCTTTGTGACCTCCTCCTCTATGCATGGGAATAAAACTCAACCACTTCACCTTGGCCCTTACTTTACTGACCCCACAAACTCAACATGTGAACCACTGCACTATTGCTTGGTTCCAATTAAACTTCCTTGGCTTCTACTTACCATGGGTGGGTACCACTTGTTGGTTTTCACGGACTATAAAGAACATTAACATAAGAAACAATCAATGAAAAGATTACATCCCCTTCAACTCTCATTCTTCTAAGGATAAAACAAAGTAGACATAGTTACTTCATTAGGAAAACCAACATCATTAAAATAGCCATAAAATTTATTGAAATAATTTTTTATTACATTCTATCATATCATAATTATTAACACATTTCCATTTATGTAACATACTAACAATTCATTTAGATCATGGTTATGAACACTTTTCCATTTAGATCGTGGTTGTAAACTCATTTATTATTTATTTGGTAAAGACTTGAAGGGACCAACAAGGGATGGAAGTTCGTCACAAGGTATGGCCCAATGGTGTGGAATCTATTTCAAAACCATGCATGGACTTGACTACACTCCATGAAAAGGAGTTAGTCGTTTAAAATATTGAGCATTGCAAAGGAGACGACGCGATAAGCACAATTTGAGTTAGTCGTTGAAAATATTGAGCCTTGCAAAGGAGAGGACGCGATAAGCACAATTTGTTCTCATTTACGACCAATTCCTTCACTTGCAGCACTTATCAAATGTGGAATAATAATGATCACTCTTAATCTCGTTTCAAATTTGGAATAATAATTTCCACTGTTAATGTGGTTTCAACTTTAGAGGTTCAATGCACGAAAATTTTAGGGGCTAATACTTGTAGGTGGGTTAATTTCCATACTCTTTCAAAAAAACATATTTATCAATTTCATTTTTTCAAAAATGATTTTGCATATTAGATTGGCTAAAATTTCCAAAATTTAAGATAAATTTTGATTCTTAAATTTTTGGACACTATAAAAAAGAAGAGGTTATGATCAAAAGTATTGCTAAGAGGCTGCTTACAGACCTACTATGCTTGGATTATTGGGGGTTGAATTAGCAGAAACACATAAACCAATTGCAAAGTTCATCTGCATTGAATCTCGAAATGATCTAATAGATCATGTTGGGAGTAGTATGTTTGTTACCAAGGGTTATGTGTCCTATGTATAGACCAATTATTCGCAGTTACTGACGAGACAAGTTAATTGTCAGCCTTCTGGCTAGGTCATTAAGAAATTTGTGTAGTAATGTTATAGCTTATTGCAATTATTTGGACCTTTTGGTGTAGCAGGGATTCCATTTTGTTTGATTAGAAATTGGTCGATGTCAAGAATATTGTATTAAAAGTCATGGCATATTATACAGAAATTTGGTCAAAGAAGAGGAATGTGCATAATATTGTGATTAGATACAAGGACATATGGAAGAATATCCCTACAAGGTTTCTTGATGGAGCTTGTTCACAGAAGAAATATGGGTGTGGTGCATTCATTGTTTTGGAACCATGTAGGTATTATCACTTCTGGTGGGAGGGCGGATATGGCACAAACAATAGGGTATAAATTATGGCATTATGGGGGTTCTCATATGTGTCAAATGGTTGGGTATGGAGGTATTGCATGTTCATGGTGGCACTAAGGGATCATTGATTGGGTCAAGGATTTTACATAGGTCAATCCTCCTATCCTATCTAACTGGATGTGATGCATCTGCAACCTGCTGAGGACTCTCTAGAATATTTATTTTGGGAATATCTATAGGGAACAAAACCAGGTTGTCGATATTTTATCAAAGAGAGGTATATCTAAGGATCTAGGGAAGTTCTTATTTGTAGTATTTGTCCAGGATTCCTTGGTAAGTGTCGGTAGCATTAATTTCTCTTAGGGTTCAATGTTTGTTACATTTTGTATTCTCCCTTCTGGACATGATTTTATTTTTGGAGACGAATAGTGACACAAAAATAGTGGCAACAAACAATCTTCTGTACAACTTTTTGATAGAACTTAGGATATAGACAGATAAATTGCACATATAGATATAGAAACTCAACAATGGTTGATAGATAGGAGGGGTTTCATATTACTTAATGTATCTCTTCATGGTACATAGGGGATAAAATATTTACACTGAAATTTGTCATTGATATGTCCTCTATTTTTATATAATGGAAAGAAAGCATTTTTTTTCTTTTGGAAAAAAAAACAAGCTTAAAACAAACAAACTTTTGAAGCTAGTGGAGTGGAAATGCATGTCAAAATATTCTTTTCTGGTAGTCCAGTTTCTCACGATGCCTCTGGTCTCCTAGCTAACACCTCGTACGATAATGAATGACATTGGAACTCTTAAAATCCCTTCTTAAGATCTTGGGTTCTAAAAATGACTTCTCTGTCCATGCTGACACATTTGGTACAGTACAATTTTTTTCTTGCATGTTAAAGACTGCAAAGAGATATTTGGTACGTAGTTTAATTAGGTATTATTTTTGCATGGAAAACAATGGAAATTCTAACACAATTTTGATAGAATCTACGTGAAATTTTTGGAAATCGAGGTTACAACAATCAAGTTTTAAGAGTTTGGTTGCCTGAGGTTTTTTATAGCACTAAATCCATTTCCACAATCAAAAACAAGATTCAAGCACTCCCACTCTCATATATATTTTTTTTGAAATGGCCATATTCTCGCACGACTCGATAGACAATGTTGATCTTTCGCGTTTGTTGATGGCATTCTATTTTCATTGGTGCAAATTTACTAGTTTCAAAGGATTTTTTACTTGTGAAGCACTTGTCCAAGCTTTGCAAGAAAATATTATAGGTGTTTTAGCTAATATTTATGGTAGCATGTATTTTTTAGTGCATATTCTTGGACAAGCATCAATGCATGTTGAAGTTATTTTCTTTGGGTTTTGCATTAAAAGGTTTGAATGAGCTAGGCCCTATAGACTCATTTAATATAGTTTAATTAGAGAGCCTCCTTATGTCACTGCTTTATTTCCACAGAAGTTTGTGTCACCTGAAAGCAAAGAAATTGCTTGTTAGACGGGTGAGGCGCAAGAAGCACCTGTGATCTCATTAATGCTCTTATTAACTAATGATTCATGGATTTGACACTCATTATATATAACCTTAATGTCCAATTATACATGGATGCATCCAACATATGTGATAGATGGATTTTCATGTTAAAAAAAATCATTTTTCACAACGTTCAAAGTGGTCAGTGCATCTTGTCCACAAGGTCTTGGATAGACAGTGATCGGGTGCTCTGTTAAGACACTCCTTGATGTGAAGTCACTTGTTCAATTCCCCACCCCGATAGAGGTGATATATTAGACATGTTGAAGATATAATCCTGCAAAACCTACAAAAATGAAAATCATGAGTACATCTCGAAAGCCAAAATCTATGTCACAAACATCATATATCATATTTAGCTACTAATTCATTTTTTTTAAAGAGCTTAAAGATCATTTTTTTTTTTTTTTAAACATGAAGATAACACAAGAAGAACTCAGATGTCTTACTTCTCTTCATCTCTTCCCAATGTGTGGAACCTTCCATTTGATCGAATGCCATTTACAATTTTAAATACACAGACGTTGCCATCTTTTACAGTAAATGCTACCATATGAAAAGGTTAAATTGAGTGGATTAATTGTTGCTAACCAATAATTAAACCTAATGTATCTTATAATACTAAATTTGTATTAATTTGTTTTATCGGCTTTTAGAAAACCATCCAAAAAAAGCCACAGGTATATAAATTTCTCCGCCACATGTATCTAACAACTCTACTCTTTTCTCGAGCTTTTGAGTTATCTTTTTCTGGAATTCTAAACGATTTAAAAAAAATAAAAAAAAAAATAGATATAATTAAATTATTATGAGGAAACTTGAGTTATCCTTTTCCTAAAGTACATATACAAAATTAAGATTATATTATTATAAATTAAAAAATAGTTTATTTATGATTTAATATAAGTTATCTATTTAAAAATATATAAAGATTAATATATTTTTAATTGATTTTTTTTGTATAATTGACATTGTTATCACTTAACTTAATCATTTTTCTTTTAAAGTCCATTAAGCAAATTATACCTCATATTAAATTGAAAATAAAAAATAGTTTTCTATTATTTAAGTTAAGATTTTTTCACAAATCACTTTAAGTTATCATTTTTTAAATAATATAATATATCCTTTTATCATTTATTCTAAAACTTTCCACAAATCACTTAATCTAAGGCTCTTTTTCAAATCATATCTAAAAAATCAACGCATAAAAGATTCCATTTTTACGTATTCAAAATGTAAATAAAAAAGTATATCTGGATAATGTATTTATCATATCACTAACCTTTTTTCTATATACATAAAATAAAGTAAAATAAAATAATATTAACACGTATTAAATTAAAAGTAAAATTCAACTTTCCATTAAGGAAAGGTCACAAGGCATAGTTCAGAAAAATATTTTAAAAATCAAATGAAAATGCAGGTAAACAAAACATTGGATAAAGAAACTAAAAAAAATGATATGATTTTGGAGGGGACGGAACGGAATGAAGTAAAGGGAAAGGATATAACGCAGCAATTATTAATAATACATAGTTACATGCAAATGTAAGTATTGATCACAATAAATAAAAATTAAATTGCAAAATAAAGTGTGCAAGGAAATATATTTGGATTATAATTTTATGAAAGAAAAATATATTTACAAATTAAATGAATGTTACAATTCTCTTAACCCACTGTAAAATCCAGATTTTACAAAATTCTTCCATGTTTTTGTTTGACAAAGAAAATTCTTTGTTTTACATCCGCACCAAAATTTTAACTCCAAACACAAGTGAAAAACATAACTTCATACCATACATTTAAGCATACTTTGACCTTTTATCTATATCTACAAGATACCACAACGAGCTTATTTTTTAGTAATATATGATTTATTGGACAATATGCATAATATTTGTGAGCATATATAAATTAATTTCCTAGTATGTTAATTCAACAATTACGTATTTAAGATTATACTAATTGTGTGCACAAATATTTACAGTGATTTTGATTGAAGGATGTTTTGTAGAGATGAGAAACTTGTACAAAGGTCAGAAAATCATTTATACTCATATTCCTTTATCTTATAAGGAAAAAAATCTACAGTTTTGATTTTCGCATACTCTCCATGTATGGTGCGAGCAGAATTTTTAATCTTGTAGCTGATATTATTTCCAACACTCCTTAATCAAAATTACTGATATTCACAATACCCAAACAATCTCATAGATGAACAAAACTTTCCTTCATCAATGATTTAGTGAAAATGTCTGCAAACTACTCTTGCGACCTGCAATGCTACAACAATGTATCCACTGTTGATCAGAACTTGGATGAAATGATACCTTGTGTCAATATGTCTGCTTCTTTTGTGAAAAAAATGAGTTTTTGGATAACGCAATTACAGAATTGTTGTCATGATAAATTTTTGTTGTTTCTTCTTGTTCATGCCATAACTCTTTCAATATTCTTCTCAACCAAATTGCTTGACAACTTGTCCATATTCTGTGACATATTCAGCTTCAATTGCAGAAAGAGAAACTATCGGTTGTTTCTTGAAAGCCCATGAAATAACTCTTAACCTAAATGAAAAACATAACTTGATGTCTTATTTCTATCATCTACATGTCCTTCCCAATCATTGTCAATATATCCAACTAGCCTAAAATCATTTGTTGAATCTCATATTTCTTGGTTCTACTAACATACCTTAAAATTCTTTTAGATGCTAACCAATGTGTCTCATTTGGTGTCTCCATGAATCTTGAGACCAAACTCAATACATACATTATATTAGGCGTAGTTGCAGTAAAATATATCAAACTGCCAACCATACTTTTACATAATGTTGGATTTATATTGTTGCTACAATCTTCTTTGCTCAATTTCAAACCCATGGTTGTTGGAGTTAGCGTGAGCTTGTTGTTTTACATTTTGAACCTCTTCAATATGTTTATTGCATACTTTGTTTGAGAAATAAAAATGACATTTTCCATTTGCTTCACTTTTATGCCTAGAAAATACTTTAACAATCCCAAATATGTCATTTCAAGCTCACTTTTCATGACTTCTTTAAACTCAACAATAAGAAGATCATCACTCCTTGTGGAAATTAGATCACCTACATATAGAATCACAATTGGAATCTTACCATCACTTTCTTTGATGTAGATTGTAGACTCACCATCACTTTTTCTAAAGCCATTGTCCAACAAATATGAGTCTATTTTGCCATACCATATGTGTGGTGCTTGCTTTCGTCCAAACATAGCTTTCTTTAGTCTATACGCTTTGTCTTCTTTCCCTTGAACCTCTAACCAGGTGGTTGCTCCACATACAATTCCTCTTTCAAGACTCCAATCAAACAATTTGATTTTGTGTCTACTTGATATACCTTCCACTTATGTTGTGTTGTTATTGTTAAAATTGTCCTCACTATTTCCATTTTTGCAACGGATGCAAATGTTTTAGCATAGTCTCTTCCAGATTGTTGTCTGTACCCACTAACAGCCAACCCTGCTTTTTTTCTTTATATCCTTCCTTCTACATTGATTTTGGTCTAAAAGATGTAAGACTCACTAAATCCCATGTATCATTCTTTTCTATTGTCTTTATTTCTTCATCCATTGTTGCTACCCATTTTCCCCCATTAATTACATATTCAAAATTAATTGGATCATTTACATGAGAAAATAAAGCAAAAAAGGGAATTTAGACATGCACAACTTTCACCTTCATTTTTCTCGTAAATATCTCTCAAATTTCTGAATTTATGTCTTCACAAACTCACCAAAGTTGGATTTGATATGTCACTTGAAGTTGAAATTGGAGAATGTGGAGTTGTTGATCTTTCTTGTGCATTTGGAGGATTCTTTTCTTGAATGTGTGAGATTCTTATTTGCTTGTTGAAGGTGTCACTTGAGGACTACATTGTTGAGCTTGAATTAGGTGTAGGAGCAGTCACCATTGTAGAAGTACCTATTGTTGCCAATTCCTGTTTATCTTCTTGTGGTAGATTTGTTGCTACATTAATTTTTTTCTCCAAACTTCCATCTTATGCTTCCTCTTCTATGAATTTTACATCTCTACTAAATATGACATTTTTTGTTATTGGATTGTAGAGTTTATATTCCTTGGATTCATCATTGTAACCAACAAATATTAATTTCTCCCCTTTGTTGTCCAAATTATTTCTTAATTCATATAGGACATGTGCAGAAGTCACATATCCCAACAATCTCATATGAGTATAGCACTACGTTTTCTTCCACTCCATGCTTCTTCAGGAATCATGTTCCTTACACTTTTGGTTGGGAATATATTTCTAATGTAAGTCGTGCATGCTATAGCTTCAGCCCAATATTAATTTGGAAAATTCATTGCCTTTAACATACTCCTTGCCATTTCCATAATTGTTTTGTTTTTCCTTTCAACAACAACAGTTTGTTGAGGTGTGTACCTTATTGTAAATTGTTTGTGAATTCCATGCTCCCTACAAAAACATAGGAATTGATTTGAGATGTATTCACCACCTCTATCAGTTTTAAAAGCTTTGATGTAGTACCCACATTGATTTTCAACAAAAGCCTTGAATTGACGAAAGTGCTCAAATACTTCATTTTTATGTCTCAAAAAATAGACCCGTGTCTTTCTTGTATAGTCATCTATGAATTTTAAGAAATAATCACTCACTCCAATTGATGATGTATGCATTGGTCCATACAAATTTGAATGGACAATGTCCAAAGGTGCTTGTTCCCTTATTGACTTTCCTGCTAGAAATGATTATCTATGTTGTTTTCCCAAAATGCATCCTTCACATAAGATGTATGATTTTTCTATAAGTGACAAACCATTTACCATGCATTTCCTTTGTAGTAAGTTTAGACCTCCAAAGTTGAGATGCCCAATTCGTAGATGCTATTTCCAACTTTCATCTTTGATCTGTGCATGAAAGGTTATTTGTGTGATTGCTGCAATTTTTCCTCCATCTTCTTGCGGGTTCATTCAGAGTTGTGCTTGAGCACCCTCTACCTTTAAATTTGGTTTTATCCTTAGGGGGAAACATTCTATTACATGTCATTTGAAATTTTGTAATTAGTTGTTTACTTGGAAATTTATCCAAGATTGTGCATTCTCCATTTTTTAAAATGACCTTATACCCCTTTTGCATAAGTTGTCCAATACTTATCAAATTATGCTTTAAATCTAGAACAAAATACACTTTTGAAAAATAATTTCTCTCCCCCCTTCTTGGGTAGAATATTAACATTTCCTTTACCCATGACTGACACTTTATTATCAGTCCCTAATGTGACTTCTATTTTTACACTTTCATCCAAACTAGAAAACATTTATATGTTCCCTGTCATGTGATTGCTACAACCTGAGTCTAAAAGCCATATATTCTTTCGCTTCTTTTATGCTACATTGCAAGCTAAAAACATATGGTCTTTATTTTTATTTTCCTTTGTAAAACTTGCATTAGGTTGACTAAGATCGTATTGTTTCTTTCTACATTCACTTGCATAATTCCCATACTTCTTGCAATAATGACATTGGACTTGAGACTTATACCTTTTACGTTGTGCTTGGTGGCATGAATTTTGACTTGGATTTTGAGTGTTGCCTATTCCTCTTAAGGTTGAAGAGCTGCTTCTTCCACCTCTATGTGGACTTCTTCCTCTACCTCTACCTTGGCCAACTCAGACTTGTGTCTTGAAATCATGTTCCAATGAAGAGTTTGTTGTTCTGCTCAACCTATGTTCATGAGAAATAAGTGAGGCACGGAGCTCATCCACTGAAAATTTTGAGATGACATTTGTTTGACCTATGACCACAACAATAGAATCAAACCTTGTTCATGAACTTCTTAAAATCTTTTCAACCACTCTCCTTTATTCAAGTGTCCCACCATGAGATCTGATTTCATTTACCACTCCAATAACTTGTGGAAAAAATGAATCTATTCTGTTAGACTCCTTCATACATATTGTTTCAAAATTTCTTCTAAGAATTTGCAACTTTTTTGTCTTCACCTTTTCCATGCCTTGATATGTTGTCTAGAAAATGTTTCATGCTTTCTTTGACATTGTTAATCCATGGAAAAATACTCTTAGAAACTGCTTGGAATATGTAGAAGAGGACTTTGGAGTCCTTCTTCTTGTTGTCTCTTAGAAAATATATCTCTACTTGTGTCAATGCATTATCAACTGATTCTTGGAATCCATTCTCTACTAAATCCCATATATCTTGAGAACAAAACAATGTCTTCTTTGTGATTGCCCAATAAACATAGTTCCTGCGATTAAATTGAAGAATTTGTGTATTTGGCAAGTTTGTGCTTGAAGCTGCCATTAGTCACTGATAAAAACTTTATCTTTGTCATTCTAACAGACCTTTGGCTCTTTGTACAGTTGTAACAATTTTCTCTGATAATCCCTACACTGGTAAAAACACAGTTACCAATCAATCGAGAATTGTACCGAGTTCTCACATTTTTAGAGTTGAAAAAGATCATCCGATTTTGAAATGTGTTGATTCTGAATAGACCTTTTTTTTAGCATACTTTTGACACTTTAAATTTTCTTATGTATTAAGTATGGACAATTTTTTTTAAATATTAGTGATTTTCATGTCAATGTTGAAAAATGTTGATACAACATCAACCCCTTTTTTAGGGGGGCTTATTTTTGACACTTTGATTTTTTTGATTAAAGTATGGATAATGTCTTTAAATGTTGATGATTTTCATTTGGATTTTGAAAGTACCATCAATTTTTTTGGTGGTTATATTTTTAACACTTTAAATTTTCTTATGTCCTAAGTATGCACAAATGTTTTTTAAGTGTTGGTTATTTAACCATTTTTCAAGTTGATTTATTCCTATTCGTGTTTTTCATCTTAAAATGTTTATTTTTAAAGGTTTTTCCAGACTAGTGTTTTATGTTTTTCTTTACAATGTTTTTTTATAATGATTTTTTTAGAAAGCTTATAAAAGATAATAAAATTAATATTTTGAAGTTAAGATATTTATTTATCCTTAATTATCACTTCAATACACATAAAATAATTGTCACTAAAAAATATTATTTTGAAACTGTCGATAAAAAAAATACACATTTTACATAAAAATATAATTAAAAAGACATTTCAAGACATTTTCGCTACAAATTACATGTTAAATAAAAGATTTTTATGGAAAATTTGAATAAAAAAATTGAAAAATTAATAAATCTTATATGAAAAGATAATAACATTTAAAATTATT